>CAUJRU010001514.1:0-143099 GCA_963277665.1 Viscum album | reverse complement strand
TTAATAGAGAATATGATAGACAATGGGATGATATTCCTCGTGAAAAACCAAATGAAATGGGAGTTGGAATGTGAAACATTTTTATTATGTATATTAAACAATCACATAATATGATCAATAATCTCAACTTTAGTGAGTTTCCTGACCCACCTAATAAGAGAAAGATGGAGTTTCATGGTGATCATAGAGGAACGAAAGTTCAATTTTACTCTTGTAAATCATGTGGGAAGATGGATCAAGGATAATGTTTCAATGGAACTGGAAGAAGTTTTGGGTGTGTAAAAGATGGACATAGAGCCAGTAATTACCAAGGAAAATGTTCAGGTAACACAATGGAAAAGGATAGTGGTATTACTAAGACATCAACAATGGTTAAATTTTCTAAATGTGTAATGTATGGGCATTATGAAAATAGATGCCCTATGGGAAATATCATGAATAGAATCATCATGTTTTTATGGGTATTATTTATGTTTCAAATGATGAATAGACTAAGAATGACATATGAGATGAAAGAAGTGTTAAATAATAAAATGGTGAAGCATAGTCAATGGTTTAAGAATATAGTGAAATGACTGCATGTTTATTAGGAATAATGTTTTAGAAGTAATTTTATGGTATTATGGAATACAGAATTCTATAATGATTGTTACACTACTTTTCTTACCTTAGGTATTTGAAAGTATATGTTGAATGGTACTGGTAACCATGAAAATTGATTGGGGTAATAAGTTGAAAAAGACATGATTAAGGGAAGGATAACCCTTAATATGAGCATGATTATGAGATAATGATATGTTGGTTATGAATAATTAAATTTGATGGTATAGATTTACTTAGAACTAATTAAGTATTTTTTGAAAAGTGGTTTATTCTATCATGGATGAAGTTTACATATTTTAGGAATTAAGAATCTAGAAACATTCATGTTTTCAATATGAATATATGGTAATTCAGGTTATTATCAAGAGAATACATGATGAATGTTTTTAATGTTTGTAATTTGACCAACAAGATATGCCTTATGATATATTGGCGATAAATGTTAAGCTGTTTTAGTTCACCTTTTTCTATATTTTCGTATTTTTAGCTTTTAATAGGATTTTAAGGTTATCCATTTTTGGAATGTATTAGTTAAAACTCAGATGAAGTTTTTTAGATTGATGTATTATCTCACTATAGGTGGACTTATGTATATTTTATAAAATTTTCTAACCTTTTATTTATTATAAAGATAGATGTAATGAACTATCATTCTATTTATGGATATCATGATCTACTAACGCTTTATTAATGACACATTCAACTTCATTTCTTGGAATAAGAGATGAAGTGGAAATTGATAAAGGTGAAGGCAAGGATGAGATTATACTTAATCAAGTAAGTATTTCTTATCATTATTCAAATCTAGGTAAAGTATCTGAAAACCAAAAAAAATACCCTAGTACCATCTTTTTTATGAATCAAATGGCCTCTTAAATCACTGTATATTTATGGCTTTCTGATTGTTATCATTCTCCTAACCTTGTTATCTATCACTCTCCATCAGAAATTGATGGTTATATTTTTATTCTATATACATGTTTTCACTTTCCACCTACATTATCCTCTGTGGAAACCTAGTTATGAGTAACTTTGGGTAACCGCTATGTTTCTCACATTCCTTTTTAAAAGGAAGTTTTAGTATTCATTTTTCCAATGTGGGTTTCTATAAATGAACTATTAAAGTATTAATCCTTTTATAACCCAAACGAATTCCAAGGGAGAAATTAATTTTAAGGAGATTATAATGTAACACCCTTATATTTTTATGAGATAGATTTTTTAATTTCTTTGATGTCTTGTGTTGCATGCTACACGAAGGTAAGCTTGCACTATAAACAACACCGACTTAGCTTGCGGTATATAAAACACTATGCTTGGATTTTTTTATACACAATTTCAATTTATTTTGATAGAATTAATTTCATGAAATAACTATTTTAAGTTAAAAACTAAATATTATTATGTTACCTTATAACCTATTCATTATAATGGCGGGTATGAACAGTATTAACTTTCCTCTAAAAAATTATTTAAATGAAAATAATTGAGTTTATAAAATAATAAAATAAATTTTGATGGAATTTTTTAATGTAATATATTTATAATATATTCATTAAAATTTTTAAAATTCATCTTATATGTTCTCTATACATGATATAATACCAAATTCAAATTTTCAGATAAAAGAAGTATTTTTTGAAAAATGCGGGTTTGTTGCCTTTTGATGGTACACCCATTTTAAATCTAGTTTTTGACACTTTTATATATTTTATTTAACAAAATAAATTTATTATTTGTAAGGGAGATGTAAAAATTTACTTTGGATGAATTTTTGTTATTTTTTTGATAAGTTTGAAGTTTTGATGAATAGTAAAAATATATATTAAATTTTAATTAAAAACAATTTTTTCATCAAAATAATTTATGTGGATACATTATGATACTGAATGGTTTTAAAGTATAAATAGAATATATTTTTATCATTTAATATTATTTTGACCACTAGAATTAATTTTACCATGAATTATGAGGTAAACCCATTTTAATCTTTTGTAATGTTTTAACTTTTAAAACCTCTTTTTTATGATAATGAGATTAATTTTAAATTAATTACTAAAACTTATATATTTTGAATTTTTAAAAATGGATTCCATATTTGGAATTAGTAGGTCCAAATTATTTTTATAGATTTTTTTGGGCATTAGGAATAGTAACTTCAGTAATTTTTATTAATACAGTAAAAAGGTAAATCGGGTAATTAAAGGTAAAAATAATATTATTAAATTACTATAAAACTTATCCTAATATCATTGGATGAGTTTTGTTCTACCTAAATCATCTTTGGGTTGAAATGGTATTCTTTTTAAGCCACTTGGGTGAGATTGAGACATTTAATTTATTATATTTAAAGAAAAGTTAAATATGTCTTACTCAAATTTTTATAACTATATAATTTTTAATATAAGTCTATATAGAAGATAAATTCAACTATAAATAATAATTTTAAATCTAAAATGTAATTATTTATCCTTGAAATTTATTTTTAATCTTTAGGAAATAAATATTTAACTTAATAGATTATACATTTATGATGCAGAAATTATTTAATTAATGAGAAATCAATAAAATAATTTTTATTAAAATGATAATAACCATTAAAATATAATAAAACTTAAAAAATAATAATTTTCATTATATAACTCAACTATAATTATCCAAGAGTCTATTTACTGACCATTTGAATCTGTATGGAAAGGATTATGACACTTATAATATTTTATTTAAAGTGATGTTAAAGTTTTCACATTCATGTTTTAATAAGTATAACATTTTTAATGATGAATTTTAAAGCAGATATATTATATTATAAGTATTATTATAAAATCTAGAAAATTTATCATTATCATAGTATTTTATTTTAAAAAAATTATTAAACAAATAAAAATATTAAATAATTACACAAAACTATTGTAGTAGTTATTTTATAAAGGGGTCTATCAAATAAATGTTATTACAAATATTAAAATAAATATAATTTTGGACAATTAATTGGTCTAATTAATTTTATTGATTAAATTTACCTCTTATAAATATAATAAAATAGTTTTTTAGAAGTTAAATCTTTATCTTAATGTTTTTAAAAATCAATTAATTGAATAGTTTCAAAATTAACACTATTGATTGTTTATCAAAATAATGTTTTATTAAATTATTTAAAAATCATAAAAAAAGTATATATAATAATTATGATCTGTTCTAAAATATTATAATTTTTTTATTTGTGGTCTAATTTACGTCAAATAATTATATATTTCACCCTTTCAATATTGAAATATTTGTTACCCTAGTTAAAAATTAAATATAATAACTAAGTGCTAATTAAAATGATAAGGTTTAAATTGATATAAAAACTTGTCTAAAATTTATTTTTTTATGATATTAAAACCGTATCTAATCTCATATTATAAATTGGGACATTTTGGAGGTTTTTTTGGGTTTTTATTTTATTATAAATTAATATTTTTGGAGATCCTAAAAGTTCCCCTCACATCAATTATAAAAGGGAACCTCCTCCCTCACTTATTCACTTCACTTTGAGTGTTAAATCTCATACATACCCTACCCATTTCCTTTCTCAACTTCCCTAGTTACATTATATAGGTTTTGGTCTTTTTCAAAGACTAACTCCAGTGCTTTAAGAAGAGATTTTGTGGGAGCATCTCGAAGAAGAGGTAATCTCTTCTACCAATTCTTTCAAACTTATTTCTTCTTATACAACCTATTCGTGAGTTTTTTAATTATAAATTAATAATTCCAATATCACTTATATACTGATATGTTATTATTATTATGAAACAACCATATCACATCTTCTATCCATCCTACGAAAAACAAAATCACCACGCGTGCAGACGTACGGATTACCATCTCCACGCCGTGGTTTAATCAATTTATCACTACTACTTTACTTGGATTGGTATAATGAAGAAAATAATAACTATATATGATTATTATAAAATTATATTGATTCTAAAATATTATATATAATACACTTCAATACCATTCAATGATTATGGGAATGATATCGTCGCTCGTGCGTACGTACGGTCTACCGTCTCCACGATGCGATGCGATTCATTATACATGCTCTTCATTAAAGAATGATTATATAAATGAATGGAATGAATAAATATGATATATATTATACTGATATAATTCTGTAAATGATATAACTATAACCTATGAATAGGAACAAGAACTTATCTGAAAAAACATGCGTAAGAAAATAAAGAAGTTAACACCTGATGGACAAGTAATAATGTTATTGATAAACAGATGATAAAATGATCATATATGATATCATAAAAATGAATTTGATTGTGAAATAATTTGATGAATTTATTTAAATCATTATATATGAGGTTTGGATGCATACAAATGAAATCGGACCTAAGGTAAGGGATAATTTCATAATCTCATTATTATATAAGATTGTTTATACGTAACTATTTACTGGAGTATATTTATCATCCACGTCCATGTTTCCAAAATATGTAATATTATTTATATTCTTATACAAATTTTTAAATTAAATTTTACCCATTGGTGAATTTTTATTAAATAGTATGAAATTAATCTTTTGTTATTTTTCGATATGAGGTACTTTTTGACTTATCCGACAAAAGTACAAGAAGAATGTTTTCTTTTAACATATACAACATGACGGGTTTTTATGTTTTCATAACACCATATTTCCATGTATATTACATTACAATATTTCAAGGTTATTTTCACTGAATTTTTTTCCTTTAAAATTGTGTGGAATTTGGAGAAAAGAAAATGTTTTTGAAGAAGGAAGGATATTTTCATCAAGAATTATTTTCAAGAGTTCAATCAAAATTATTTTCCATCTAAGATGGAATTATTTAATAGGGTTATGTTTCAATTATATTATCCCTATTATTATTATGGTTGTATTGTGTTTTTTATGTAATATTATTTATAAAATCCATTTTTACATGGATTATTTAATGATGGAATGATTTTTAAGAACCCCATTTTATTCTTTAGGTTATGCTATGATTTGTGTTTTTGTGGCACATGTAATAATTATTTCATTATGGTATGGGTAGAACCTATATATCCCTCCAATGCATTTGGTAACTATTTATATCTCATGAGATAGGCATGGCTGGAATGAGAAATGATCTCATTTCGGTAGTACAGGTATGGAACGAGGAGTGAAATCGGATCAATAATAGACTTTGTCCATTATTATGGTCTTGGAAATGAGCTTTGACTAATATTAAATTATTTTATATAATTATGTGTATGCCAAGAAAATCATGTCTTATGTTATGACTTTTTTAATTACGTTCATTGATTCCTATAAACTTTTATGATTTATCCTATGGAATGATATCACGATCTTTGATATACAGGATAATATTTTCAAATGTTATGTTCTTATGTCTTATGATTATGATATGATTGATATCTCCCTTGTTTACCCTTACTGATAATTTGATCTCACCCTTTTATATGTTTCTTTTACCGGGGTTATGAAGAAGTGTATTAAGTAAGATATGTCAAAAAGGGTTCTGGTTATAATGAAATAAGTGGGAGACAATAAAGATGTCTTGTGAAGTAGTTATTTATGTTTCCTAGTTTCTAAATACATTATACATATATGGTTTTTTCATGAATTTGTTATATTTTGTAATGAATATTCTTCAATTTTGAATTAATATCAATGTATGTAAAGTATGGGTCATTATATTGTCTTTGCGCCTGGCTCTGAAAATATATCTAGAAATATTTCAAATTCATAAAGGAAAAAACAGGGTCTCTACATATAGAAACATCATGGAAAACCTACACTTATATATTTATGGTGATTCATATTTCTCCTATTTGTTTCGATGTGGTTAATGGTTTCCCTATCGTAGATCCTTATATGGATGAACTCAATGACACATCATATTATCATAATCTATCTCTAGTGGTGAGATATTTTCAGGAAAATCTTTACCTCTTGTTATTCATATCATTCATAAACTCTTTGGGTCTGAATCAACTTGTGGCAATTTCTATTTTTCCTATATATGCCTTTTGTATCTTCCTGTTTTCAAGAGGTGACTTCGTGAAAGCATGGTGCAGACGGAACCGGCGATGTAGTGCCTATAATTTCTCTTTTTATATGTGGTATCAGGACACCCATTATGGGAGACAATAAATCAAGACTACTTTCTAGATCAGGTTATCGGGACTCCCTTTACCTCTTCATAACCCGTCTATCCAACAATTAGTGGGAAATACACTGGGTTCTTTCATGTGCTCCGATGAGGAAACATAATTTTTGCAATCTGTAACAAACCCTCGCATATGTGTCGAATTAAATCTAGCTTCAAGGATTTCTGATAATGTTCTAATCATGAAGGGTGAATATTTTTTGTGGGGGAAAAGGGATTTTTACCAGGCTCTACCTCGTTTCTGTGAGGTGTGTCGTCTTTAAGTCCACTCATTGGATATTTTTAGAAGGAATAATATGGGTTTAAAGGTGATGAATCCAGTGTATGGATCATTTCCTAATTATGTTTTCATTATGGTTTAGTTGTCTTCCTTAGGGGCGTCTGATGTTGAGGATTTCATGATGCTATAATCGGCTTTGGTGAGCATATCCCCTCTAGTCTCTGACAATAGTTTTCAAATTGAGGAAGGATTCTAAAATGATGAAAAGATGTTTCACAAGCCTGACCCAATTTTTGACAATATGATCATTGATTTTCTTGAGAATTGGGCCCCACCAATTTCACTTCCCTATGTGACTTCACAGCTCCCTACCAATTATAGTCTAAATATACGGTCTCTTTTATCAGTCTCTCATTAGTCGATTGTGGCCCTTTTCCATTTCATCTTATTGACTCTGAAATTTTTCCTTTTTCTCATCCGACAGAATTTATTCTCAACTCTAAAATGCTAGACGTAGTGATGAAGAAAATTATCTCTTCTCAGATGTTTCTAGAGAGACTTCTAATTGTCTCTCTTTTTCCATAATGGGGTACTATCAATGTCTCGGGTAAGAAATGATCACTCTGCCAACAAATTTTTAGTTCTAGGGAAGTAAGAAGACTTAGTGTAGGTTTAGGTTTCTATAGGTGGTATGAATGGGAGTAAAAATAAACTTGGTTCCCTGTAAAATGTTATTGGTTGTTTCACCCGGTCCATGGAGCGAAAAGCTTCAGTCAACATACCATCATTGAAGGTAGTTTCACTAGGCTATAAGGCCCTTCCTTCTCTTATTTAATGGTTTCCACTATCATATAGAATGCTCAAGGATTATGTGTGTTGGTTAATATGGCCTTCCTTGCTAATTAATCTTATCTTCATCATGAATTTGTAGTCATGGTTTTAGAACCCAAACAATGTTTGGATCAGATCTTTTCTTTTTCTAATAGAATGCATTTTCCTAAGTACTTGTTTTCTTCCCCTCAAGATAGCCATATATGAGTCTTATAGAGACATGTAATATCAGTGGAGATTATTGATAATTACACGCATCATATTACCACAAAAATAACCTAAAATGGTATTTAGTTTCATTATTTATCTTTCATTTACATGAAATTTGATGATTTTGATAGAATTATTTTATGGAAATGGTTTTATTTTTTTAACTAGGTGGTTTCCTGTGGTTCATCAGAGGAGACTTTAATACTATTTTTTATTTTTCTGAAAAAGAAAGGAAGAATGTCCTTCTCAAAAAAATCCATGAAAAACATCACTGAGTTCATGGTGAAAAAGGTATTATAGACTTGGGTTTTTCTGGAATTAAATACTTGTGGTGAAATAACCAGAAATAGAATGGACTAATATGAATTCGACTTGATCGATTCCACACTAATATGCAAGGAATTTAATATTTTGTATTGGATAATGTGACACCACACTAGGTCTATATCTGACCATGACCCACAATTAGTATAGGTAAATAAGGAAAAAATAGGTTGATAAGTTTTCAATACTCTAAAAACTACCACTGAATGGAAGACTACATGTCGACAATCAAAAGGTCATGGGAACATCTAGAGATGAGTACTTCTTGGGATGTTCTGGTTAAGTGGATACAACATTTGAAATATGATATCCAAACGTGGTGTTGTAATAATTATTAGGGGGATTTTATTATGAAAGGCCTGAAATTGGACATAGAAAAATTAGAGGAGAGCCATTAGGATAGGTGGAATGAAGACTTGTTCATTCATTTAATAGAAAAATATAATTTATTATCTGAAAATTTTCTAGAGATTGAGATAACATGTAGGGAACAATAAAGGGATATATGGATTAAATAAGGAGATTGAAATACTTCATGATTTCATGCATTCCTAAAGGAAATTAAGGTAGAAAAAAACTCAACCTATAGCTTGAGGATGGATCTTTCTCTTCAAATGTTGAAGTTGTAGGGAAAAAATATTTGGATTACTTTGAAAAGAAACCGGTAGGTCAAAATAAGAGAATGAGTGTTGGTCCCAATAGGTGTAGTAAAGAATAATTTGTCATGATTTGTATTTCAAGTATTGTGACTGATCAAGAGAATGGGATGTTGGAATCTTCATTAAAGGAAGATGATATAAAAGACACTGCTTTTTGCATGTAGTAAAAGATTGCACCGGGTCCAGATGGGTTTCCTATATCCTTTTTAGTGGCATCAGGGCATGTTATTAATACTCAATTGAAAGAATCTATGTAATACTATTTTATAGGTGGAGTTCTGATCAGAGATGTGTGTGCTTTGAGGGTGGTTCTGATTCACAAAGTGAAATATCCCACTTCTTTGAATCAATATCGACCAATTTTTTTATGAAATTTTATTTACAAAATCCTTTCCAAACTTATCAATATGATAATTAGTGATGTTATCCCTAGGATTATATATAAGTATAATCATGGTTTTTTGAAAGGTAGGAGGATCCAAGGGGAAATTATAATTTTAAAGGAAATGGTGGATGATCTAAATAGAAGACCAGTTAGATCAAAATTCATGATAAATGTGGATATGAAAAAATATTATGATAGATTGGAATGGATTTTTATATTAAGGGTCATTCAGAACTTTGGATTTAATTAATGGTTTGGGGATATATGTTTTAGGTTTTATGATTCTCCTTGGCTTACAATCTCTCTGATGGGTAAGGGTTTTGGCTTCTTCAAATCTATTTGTAGTGTAAGGAAAGGTGGTCCTTTATCCCCTAGACATTTTATTTTGTCCCAAGAAACTCTTAAAAAGAATATAAAATGAGGTATGGAAGACATAATGATCAACCATTTCAACAAAAGGTTTGGAAGTGGAATGATATCTCACCTAATGTATGCTGATGACATGTTGTTCTGTCTCAACGGTAGGAAAAATTCAGTTGATGGGTTCAATAAAATCATGGAAATGTATGGTAATATGAGTAAAAGATGTGTAAATCAAAAGAAGAGAAGTGTATTTATCTCCAAAAATGTTCAAGGAGGAAAAGTAATATTATTCAAGATAAAATGGCCATACAGAGGTGGAAACTGTCAATGGATTATCTTATAGATCCAATTTCAAATGGAAGGATCAAAAAATAGTTATTTGATAACATTATCAATTGGATCACATAGAGGATTTATAACTAGAAAAAAAAATTTCTATCCTTTGGAGGGAGAATTTATCTTATAAATATGTGCTTACTTCAGTTCCAATGCATATTATATCTAACATTAAACCACCAAAGGGGACAATATCAAGGATAGAGATGATTATAAACAATTTATTATGGGATGAAAACCATGACAAGATATTCCAATGGGATTCCTAGAAACATTAGTCAGGGCTATTAAATGAAGGTGGGATTGATCTTCGAAATTTTGAGGATTCCATGCATGCAATGCAGGAAAAATCCATGTGGAACATTTTGATAGGGAATTCTTTATGGGAAATTTTCATATGAATCAGATATGGGGAAAGATGGTATAACTAGATAGCTTGATCCATAAAACTTTCTAGTCTTTCTCATTCTATGTTTAATCACTTAGAGGTCTTTGATGATAAAACACTATGGATGATCGGAAAAGGGGATATTAATTTTTGGAGTACTAACTGGACGGGCGAGGAGTTTTTTTCCTTGTTTTTTTATCCTAAATATTTCATTCAGAGAAGCTACTAGGTACCCTGACTTTATCAATGTTATTTTAAACTATAAATAAAAGAAAGTTTATAAAAATATTTACTTAACTGATGATCTGGATAGATGCGTTTTTATGTGCTCAAAGGCAGGGAACCTCAATACCATGGAATACAAAAAGTTTACACATACCATAAGTTGGATGGACAACTGGGAAACAAATATTTGGTGCAAAGAGATTCTAAGTAAGATAAACTTTTTAGTTTGTAGATTAAGGAATACAGATATCCCTACGGATGATAATGTATATAAAAAACATGTTTTTTTGGCTTCCAAATGCCACTATTGTGTGTCATCGCAACAAGAATCCTCATTCTATTTATTCTTTAAGGTAGAATGGGTGATGAAGATTTGAAATGAGATAAGACACAACCTGAATATTTATATCGATGGTGGCACAATACAAGCAGCTATCAATGCCTAGTTTCAAAGTGTTGGTGTGCACGAATTGGGGATGAAATCTCACGCAATTGTTTTTTCAACGGTGTGTTGGACTCTTTGGGAGGCTCAGAATAGAGAAAGAGAATGTAAGAAGTTATCACATACTTTATTTCAGGTATGATTTAAGATACTGGTGACAGAACTTGGTTCTCTCTTGCATGGTGGGTTATCTTCTCCATCCTTTATAAGGCTCTTGCCACATCTCTACGGTACTATAGAGAATGGAAGAGGTAATCGGGGCAGGTAGATTCAATGTAAGTATCCTCTCACAGGGATTAATCTAAATTTGGATGGATCTTGCCTCTTAGGGAAGATGAGAGGTGGATAATTGGTGAGGGACAATAGAGGTTTTGTGTTTTTGGATTTTAGTTCTTTTCATGGGATCAAAAATTCCATTGAGGTGGAGAAAAGGGCTTTGTTGACTGGTATTTTGTTGTGTAAGCTGTATAATTTTTATATCATAGATGTTGAATATGATTCCACTTTTCTGGTGGGATTTATCTAAGGGAATGGAAGCTACCTGTGGAAACTGACTTATCTTATTAGGAGTTGTATAATGCTTGTCAGTCAGGGGATCCAGGTGAGTCACATTTAGAGATAATGAAACTTCATGGCATATTAGCTTATTAGAAAGGGGAGTTCATATGAGAATTTAAATTTGTATATTGGGGACAGATTATTACCTAAGGATTGTAAGCTTATTTTTAATGGATATTCTCTCGACCTTCATCATTTTTGGATAGCGTGAGAGGTGGGGAATTTTTTGTAGGCCTTATAATAATAAAAAGTTAATTTTCAGTCAGACAGTCAGGTCATATGCATCTATGGATGCATCTGGGTTCCTATAGAAATACAAGAGAAATTTATGTGAGAGTATCATGCTTCTACTTGGGTAGTACACCCTAGTATTACAAAGATGTATCATGATCTACGTCACCAATATGGGTGGCCTAGTATGAAAAGGGATATAGTGGGATTTGTTACTAAGTGTTACACCAATTTGAAGGTGAAGGTGGAACAGCAGCGACTAGTAGGGATTTTGCAGTTGTTTATCATTCCTGAGTAGAATGGGATGATGTCACCATAGACTTTGTGACTGGATTACCAAGATCCCATCAAGGTAATGACATGGTATGGGTGATCATCAATAGGCTCATGGAGATATCTCACTTCTTACCTATTAAGGAGACCTTTTGTGCATAATCTTGGAAGGATTTATGTCTAGGAGATTATCTGATTTTATGGAGCTCCATGGACTTTTGTGTCGGACATGGATGCTCATTTTACTTCATAGTTCTCGAAAATATTGTATAAGGAATTAGGTACATAGGTACTTTTTAGTACATCATACCAACCTTAGACCAATGGGCAGTCTAAGAAGACAATACAGGTATGAGATGACATTATTATATCATGTGTCCATGATTTCATAGGTTTTTGGGAGAAACATATACCCCTATCCAATTTCACCTACAATAACAGTTTTCTAGAGATAATTTAGATGGATCATTATGAGGCCTTATATTGTTGTCTATAAATATCACTTCTATTCTAGTTAGAGGTGGGGGGAGGTAGCACTTATTGGATCTTGTATCATTTAGGAGACTTCAGAGCAGGTTTATCTAATCAAGAAATGAATGGATATAGCCCAGTCTAGACAGAAGTCATATGTCGACCGTTTTTGATGACCTCTTGAGTTCGAGGTCAGAGATCAGGTATTCTTACATGTATCGACTAGACTAGGGAAAATACAGTTTAGGTGTAAAGGTAACTATCTCCTCATTTTTTTTTGACCTTTTGATGTTTTTGAGAGGTTTAGATCAGTATCTTATTAGATAGCACTCTCTAAGAGATATAGATCTATGCATGATGTGTTTCGCATTTATCAGCCACATTGTTACCACTCATACATGTCTCATGTTTTCTAACCTAATGAGGTGAAACTAAATGTTGATTCTTCTTTTTAGGACAACATTATTTAGATCTTGGACCTGAGAACGAAGGATCTTTGAGGAAGGTCAGTTCCATTAGTCCAGGTGCTATATTAGTATGGTCATGTACTAGATGAGACCTAGGAGAGAGTGTCTAAAATATGTTCTTAGTGTCTAGAACTTTTCTTATATGATTTTTTACCACCCTTAGAAGGGATACTTAGAGATGAGTTGTTTTAAGGAGGAGAGGTTGTAATTTTCTAACATTTTAGAGAGGTATGGATTCTTTTAAATTTGGTTGAACCCTCATTCAGTTTTTCTTTTTGGATTGGGCCCTAGTAACTGCGCCTTTATGTTGATAAATTTATTTTTTGAAATGAAGGTAGCAAGGGGATAAAGCCTAGCTATAGAACAAATTCACGACATGAATTTCTCTAGATAGACCCCATGAGTTTTATTACATGATGTGAATTCAATGCATGTAGTGAATACTATACATGACGTGAACTAGTTTTTCTTGGTAGAAGAAGAAATCCCAAGGAATTCACAATGTGAATTCCATTCATGTTGTGAATATGTCATGTCTTGTTTTTAAAAAGGGGAAGAACACCTCATTTTATCCCTTTTCCCCTCATTTCTCTAGAATCAGTCATATGAGATATCATTACACACCTAAACCTAGGCTTTGATCCCTATCTTCTATTTGAAATTCAATTCCTTCATTGTTAGTTTCATTCGATGCATGTCGGTAAGATATTTCTTCAACTTCTATATCTTCTCAGTTTATTTCATCATCTTCAGCGATAATTTGGGGTGAGCTAACATGCCATATTTTTTTGGGTATATTTCTCTATTTTCTCTCATTCTAGTCTGAATCAAAAGTTGATACTAGATGAGTACTCATCTACCGCCATAAATTCGGTGGTCTATGACTTTTCCCACAGGTTTCATTGATTTATAATTGTCTTCATTGTGTCGTGCATCAATTCCACCTAAACTTTGACCCTAAATTCAATTTTACTTAAATTATTTATTTAATTATGAATATAAATTCCCTATTAAACCCTTTAATTATGGTTGGAGGCCATGTACCATGACTTGATCCACCCCTTGGGTGTTCCATGCTTATGCCTATGTGACCTTTTATATTGTTATAGATGAAACACCATTTGTGTGTGGGGTTTGAATTTATCAAGTGTTTTGATTAATTTAAATATTTGAATTCACACTTTATAATGGGAAAAGAATGTTTAGCATGGAACTTATTAAATTGGAATCAAGTGATTAGTGGTATGACGCCTTATATATCTCATAATGATTGGTATCAAACAACATAGATTTACCCCCCCAATAGAGTCAATCCATAAATCCAAGAGATGGAAGAAGGAAAAAATAATAAAATCCACAAAAAATGAGCACTTACCAAGGAATCTAGTCTTCAACGTACTATGATTCACCAACAAATTGATCCCAAATCAAAGGGTAGGTCCTTCACAGCCATGGGAGGGAGAGGATTTCAAGTTATAGTCTATTTAGGGGGGGAATGATGGGTTTAGAGGCTAAAATGTATTAGATACAAAAAAATAAGATCTAATTTTTAAAGTTGTATGGTTTAGGCACACAGTTAGGAAAACTGTGTGTAAACTATGAACCATCCACTACCTCCAAAAACTCCTTTCATGGTTGTCTCGTGCAGTCAGACAAACTGTGTGTCAACCGTTCTCAGATCCTATATTCAACATTACACGGTTTCACCTAGGTGGCCACATGGTTTGGCCAAACCGTGCACCTTCCTAGTGACCTATGTTTCCCCTTACACGGTTTCATGAAGGTATTTCATGGTTTCTACTAACTTTTCTCCTTTATAAAATCTCAAAAAAAAATTAAAAAAACTCCTCTAAACCTTCTCAAACTTAACCTAATAAATTTATATACTTAACATACATAAATAAATGGTTAAATACCTAAAACTAGGGGGTGCTACAATTCTTTTGTGGGGATTGACTTTATCTAGTTTTTTTATTAATTTAAATGTATGAATTGACACTTTATAATGGGAAAGAATGTTTAGATTGGCTCTTATTAAATTAGAATCAAGTGATTAATGGTATAACACCTTACATAGCCTTTTTCATTGTTGAATGAAAAGGTATGGACTTGAAATACATATATAAATTGATAGAGTTGGCATGATTATCACATGGAAATGATTATTTCATTAAACTTAATGTTCTTATTGCTACTAAGAACCTATTTTTTATAGTAGTGGTCTAACTTGAGACAACCTTGGATTACCAAGGGAATTCCTTGAGAACTCCTAGGACACCACCCTAATTCATTAGGCCAGTTTTCAAGGGAGATAACCACCATGGAATTTGTTCAATGTATTATTATACAAGAATTCCTTAGTGTGACACTTTTTCTAGTTATTATTATTTCTCATATAAACTCCTTGGATTCAGATGATGTCTTAGGATAAGAGGCACCTTGGATTCTCCCCTTGGTCCCCAGTCACGCTTAGCCAAGGATTTAATATGGAAATTCTCCAAAAACTTTGTTAGACATAATTCCAATGCAATGCCTCTGATTTACCCATTGGACTACACTTAGTCCCATATAGCTAGGATTCATGGTTTATATATTTTGAGCTGATTTGGCCTTCTAAAGTCAAGGATGCCTTGATTCATCTTGGATCCTACATTACTATCATTATGAATTGGATGACCTGGTGTCACCCTAGATCCTATTTATAATTACTTACATTGTTATGTATATGCTGGTTATACATTCTAGATATTAACCTCTTGTAGGTTTATTGTTTAGACATTACCAGCATGAGCGGAAGCAGGTATGGTTGGTTAGCCATCACATGATGAGTCCAAACCCAATGTGATTATTATTTCATGCATGTTATTCCATTTATTATCTTTATATCTACACATTGTTTCTTTATATCTAGATGTCATTGGTGGTGTCCTACTAAGTATATCTCACACCCTATTTAGGCTGCCATTTAGTACCTAGAAAGACTTCATGGATGTGGTTAAGGAAAAGGGAAAGTGCCTGGTCTTGTATGATTGATTGACTATAGAATGGGAGCATGGGACTGAGCCTTGGATCATGATAATATTGGATATCATTTTTTGTCTTTTTCTCTTTTGATATACATGTATATATGTGTGCCTGCATTTTTTATAGATCCATGATATACTCATCATTTTGTGTATGGTTCCACTTTTGGAGTGTTTTATTATTATTGTCTGTCTGATTTACTTATTCTTCCCTATCTTTTATTATTATGATTCCATTGTTTATTTATTCATTTATTATACCATTATTCTACTTTGATCATGAGAGTATAATCTCACCACCATACCACCATGGACTCTCACTGCTAGTTGGTAGCCTTTGGTATAGGGGGAGGCACGCTTAAGGCCATGTGACCGACTGGGTTTGGTTACTTATGAGTGAACTAGTCTGAGGCATTACAATACTAATAATAGTTCTCAAAAACATCATAATGATATGAATTCATGATCAGGATATTTTTTTTGTCTCAACAAAAGATCTGTAAGATGGAATAGTTCAAAGAATCCCATTGTCATTGATTCTACAGTGGAGTCTGAGTATATAGTGTCTTCTGATATTTCCAAGGAAGCCATTTGGATATGAAACTTTTTTTGGATCTTGATGTGGTACCTATCAATAAAGACCCTGTCACATTGTATTGTGGTAATACTACAGGGATGACTCTTTCAAAAGTGTCTAGGTCACACCAACGGATAAAGCACATACTCCGTATGTATCACCTCTTGAGGTTTTTTTATTAGAGAGGTGAAATTTTAGTAATAAGAGTTCCCACAAAATAAAATGTGTTGAATCCCTTGATGAAAGTTCTATCTCAGCAAAATCATCAGTATCATGTGAGAGCTAGCGGACTGAAGGTTGCTAGCAGTTGACTCTAGTACAAGTAGGAGTTTCTTGGATTTGGTGCCCTAGATCCAAATTTTGTGTACTTTATGATAACTTGTATTCATTGTTTTAAATATTAATAAAATTATAATCACGTCATGGTTATTCATTGGTGTAACTTAGTATGTGATAATGTACTAAGAGTGGTTTTCACACTGAAAGCTCATAGCAATTCCCCTCTATGATAATAACCTATAAGTTTCATAAAGGTATTCTTAAATATATTTTTTATAGCCAGATGAAATCATTTTAAGGACAAAAATGATACAGACAATCAGGGGTGGAGACTCATAGGACTTTTAGGTTCCTTCTCATGGTGTATTCCCTTGGTAATGTCTAGTGTAGGATATTATCAGAACGAGACCCACCAACAGAAAATCCAAATCTATCTATGTCATTGGATATTCCAATCTGTGGATGTTTGTATTGATCCTTATACTTTAATATTATTATTAATGGGTATTATAAGTCACATACTTTGATATATTGACAAAAACTAAGATGAAATATGTTCACGATGTGGTAGAATAGATTGGGTGTATCAAGAGTAATATTTCATTAATGAATAATGTAAGAAAGGATTTGTCCCTTCTATTATTTAATTTAAGTTGATATCTTAGGGCCTATGATGGAAATGATATAGCCTGAACAAATCAATGGTCATGGTGTTTTATATGCAAGTTTGATTTCTGAATAGTCATAGAAAGAGATATTGAGCACATGAGTTTATGGCACCAGCATACAATCTGCTTGATTAGATATATCACAATAAAGGGATTATATTACATGGTAAGCACCCATATGAGGTATTATGTCATTTTGGAATTAAATTCTTTCTCTATGGGTGTCTTGGTGTGTTTTTAGATGTTAAACTTGGAATTTAGGCTGATTCGCCTAATGTCATTGAAAAAGACATGTAGAGGGTTATACACTAAGTGTATCTAGAATCTCAGGTAAATAATAATATTATTTAACAAGTTGAATAAATATTATTCTCCAACAAGGTTTAATAATTATTCATTCTTGTTTCATCACCAATAATTTTAGAGAATATTATGCGAGCATAATATTTAATAAATATTTATTTTCTATTTAGTGAATATAATAATTATTTATTGATTGATTAACAATGAAATGATATTTATTTATTAAATAAATAGTCATTATTCCAGACCTGATAAATATTATAAAGGAATGAAGGATCAATTTTAATGGTCTGGTGAGAAATAATACATATTGAATATTATTTGAATAAATAATATTTAATTTGATTTGTGGGTTTAGAACATGTCAAGAAATAATAATAATATTATTATTATTATTATTATTATTATTATAACATTGTTCAGGGGAGAGGGAAACAAAGAAAAAATATTAACTATTTGCGTATGGGGAGGCTCGAAACTGAGACCTCCCGAAATACCACCACTAGGCGCAACCACTAGGCTATTCCCATGGGGATTTATTATTATCATTATTATAGACATGGGGTTCCATAGGGATTATATAAATAATAAATGGAACATGTACAATTGTTTTCTTCTAACCTCAGTGGTATATAAACTCAATTATATTATTTTCTTAAGTGAGCTAATTCATTTTGTGTTGTGCACAATGAGATCTGGAGAGAATCCTCTCAAAACTCTTGAGATATCCCTATCCAAAAACACTCTCAAGAACGAAGAGCGATCATCCTCCACCATCACTCTCAAATATAAAGAGATTGAAGAGAACACTTCCTTGAAGAAATTTGAGGGGAAATTAAAGATAAACGACACCAACATTAGGATTTGTTGTGCTAGCACTCAGAGATTCCTTTAGTGATGTTCGAAGGTTATTGGAACATATGCGGATTACAGCTGGAGTGACTCTATTATTGATTCCTAAAACACAATGATTGTACGATGTAGAGAAGTTGTCAGATCCATCAACAGAAGAAAAAATTTCTCGTAAGGTAATTATTTAATTACTTATATTAAATATAAATAATATGTGATGATCTTGTGGTTTGGTTCTGATGTTTATCTATTGTCTATATTTTATTATTCAATTCTATTAATCATGGAATTTATCATCCTATAAATCTTATATTAATCATTGATCGTAACAAAAAGCTGAGTTGGGATGCCCCATCCATCTCTTCTGCTACACTCGAAAGCTACAAATGTTTTATGATTATCATATAAGGTCTTTTGATATTTTATTATGACATTTATGTCTTCTTTATATTCTCCTCCATGTGTATAATCTATTACACTATGATAATTTTTCCCCTTAATAAGCATTTGAGTTCATATATTTTTTATGTTTCCAATATCTAGGTTATAAAGACGATTATTTCATGTGAGATGACTAGAAAGAGTCTAGAGGAGCACAATTATGGATAAATTTTCACAATTGTGGTAAAATAAGATGTTTATGTCATTAATATCCAAGACACTAAATGTATCGGTTCTCGAGCTGTGCGACTATTTGTGAGATGTATAGATTAAATCATGGTATCAATGTATTATTTATGTATGTTTAGCTTGGATCACTAAATTATGATAATAGTGGAGTTTGATTAGCATCTTTACCTATGAAGAAGTTGTGGATGATGCATGAGATTTACATTCATGGCATGTGAGAGGCAATCATGAAAAGAGTTAGATCAATGCTTATGATATGGTGAGTTTTGAAATAGTTAGATATGTACAATAAATAGTTTTTCTATAAAATATATTTTAAAGAGAACCTTAATGAAATATAATATTTATTACGTCAGGGGTGGTCTGAGAGGAAATTATGTAAATCTAGGTGTTGTGAAACTACAACATGATGATTCATTGCATGTACTAGATGTAATATGAGTTTAAAAATTCCATTTTTTATTTTCATATATTTTTCATTTTTCATTAAAAAAAATTCATCATATCAAACATTCCTTCAAATTTATACATTATACATATACATACACATTGTTTAAAAACATAGATATACATCACATTTTAAAAACATCATTCTCTGCACACCTGTATATGTGCAATATGCATACATTTTTTGAAATTCATGTGCATGTATGCACACAGTATGTGTACATTTTTTCGATACTCTAAACCTACACATACAATATATTGTATGCAGTGTGCAATTGCATACTCTGATGATTCTCATGTCTATTTAATATTTGTACTGTGTGAAATTGTAGTATGTATACATTGTATAATGTATGTTTACGGTATGTAGGGATACTAGTTTTTGTTTAAAAAAACTAAATAAACCTACTTGATTCAAATATTTCACTCCATTTGGACCATCCATAGTCATCCTATGGGATGTTAGATTCCACTTGTGATCAAGAAAACAGACCATTATTCAACAAAACAAGGTCTCTTGACTCTCATAAAATTACTGCATCAGCACTCTTTAGTACACGTGAGGCCAAATCCTGGGTTGAACATGCATAGTTAAGGGCTCGAGCCGCTGCAAGGTAAACCCATAAACCTCCTCCATGTTCATCGTCTCCACCTCCTGCCCCACTGGAAGCTCCCATTTGAAGTCATGCACCAGTGTGGCAGTCAGTAGCTGCACTATCCACAGGCCCAGTCTCATCCCCACACAGATCCTCCACCATGCCAGAAACAATGTCACCTCAAAGTCGTTCCCCTTCATGTCCAACTCTGATCGCGCCCCTCCGGGCAGGAACCATTTTAGCAAGAACTCTAGCGGCTCGGCCCATGTGTCCGGATCCTGGGATATATCCCAAATGTTCCCCAGCAGCGTTCCGCCCTTTGGCATGTGGTATTCGTCAACCTCACATCTCTCTGCCGCCATCCGGGGCAGGGAGAGAGAGGTGGAGGGGTGGAGGCGAAGTGTCTCCTTCACCACGGCCTAGAGCAATGCCATCTAGGATAGTTCAACCTTAGAGACCAGGTGGTCCCATCCCACCACCACATCCATCCCTCTATGGGCCTAATCCATGATTTTGAGATGGCAGACAAGCTCGGCCATGTCCCACTCCACCGTGCTCGAAGACGAGATTTTTTTATAATTGGTTTTTTTTTTATAAAAAAGGGGTAGGGTTGCTAATATTTTCAAAAATGGGTCTCAAGATATGTGAACCACGTTCACGCATCTTTGGCACGGAGAGATGCGTGAATGGGGTTCATGCATCCTGTGCAGTTGGGATAAAAGATGCATAAACGTCGTTCACGCATCTCCTCTCACCAGGAAACGTGAACGGGGTTCACGTGTCCTTTGTAAACTTTATGAAGGATGTGTGAACCTCGTTCATGCATCCTACAGAATGTTTTAATTTTTTTATTTTTAAAATTTTTTATTTTTTTTATTTTTATTTTGTTTTGTTTTGTTTATATATATATATAACAATAAAATTCAGCAGAATTTATCTTTTATTCAATATCCAGCAGTACTGTCATTACAGCAGTCTAGATTATGATACAGACCCTCACCCAGGGTTCTCTTTTACAAGAGGGTTTGCCATGGAAATCATTCTTCTTTTTCGATGTGGGATTCAGGTTTTCCCTTACTTGTGCAGAACATTCTGCATTTTCGATGTGGGATTCTGTTTCAAGTACGTGACTTTGAAAGACTGTAAAATACAAACTATAAGACCAATATAAATGAAACTTAAAACATGGATTAAACATATACGAAATTGATGAAAATAAAATGAATTTCGTAAAAAATGTTGATGAATAATATTTTATAAGCTTTCAAAACTACCAACTTGAAACTTAAAAATGTTTCAAGTACGCGTCTTTGAAAGATTATAAAACAAAAACTATAAGACCAATATGAATGAAACTTAAAACATGGTTTAAAAATATAAGAAATAGTTGAAAAAAAAGAATTTCGTAAAAAATGTTGATGAAAAATAATTTATAAGCTTTCAAATCCACCAACATGAAACTTAAAATCGTTTCAAGTACGTGGCTTTGAAAGCCTATAAAATAAAAACTATAAGACCAATATAAATGAAAATTAAAACATGGATTAAACATTTAAGAAATAGTTAATAATTAATTAGTTAATTAGTAATATAATTATTAATTATATAATTATTAATTATATAATTATTAGTTATTTATTATTGTCATTATTAATTATATAATAATTAATTAGTAATATAATTATTAATTATATAATAATTAATTATTAATATAATTATTAATTAGTTAATTACTAATATAATTATTAATTAGTTAATTAGTAATATTATTATTAATTATATAATTATTAGTTAATTAGTAATATCATTTTTAAATATATAATAATTAATTAGTAATATAATTAATAATTATATAATAATTAATTATTAATATAATTATTAATTATATAATCATTAATTAGTTAATTAGTAATATCATTATTATTTATATAATAATTAAGTATTTAGTTAGTAATATAATTATTAAATATATAATAATTCATTAGTTAATTAGTAAATTAATAATATAATAAATAATTATAGTTATTCATTGCTATTATTAGTTATTAATTATTAATAATTAATTATATAATAATTAATTAGTTAATTGTTAATATAATTAATAATTATAAACTAATTAATTAGTTAATTAGTAATATATTTTTTAATTATTATTTTAATTATTAATTATATAGTTTAAAATTATATTACTAATTAACAAATTAATTATTATATAATTAATAAGTAATAATTATAATTAATAATGATATTACTAATTAACTAATTAATTATTATAGAATTAATTTTTAATAATTAATAATTATATTAGCAATTAAATAATTATTTATTATATAATTACTAATTACTAATTATAATTAATAATTATATTATTAATAATAATTAATAATTATATTAATAATTAATATTAATAATTATATTACTAATTAACTAATTATTTATTATATAATTAATAATTACATTACTAATTAACTATTTAATTATCATATAATTAATAATTTAAAATTTAAAATTAAAATGTAAAAATTATAATGAATAATTATAATTAACAATTATATTGTTAATTAACTAATTAATTATTATATAATTAATATTTACTAATTATAACTAGTAATTATATTACTAATTATAATTAATAATTATATTACTAATTAACTAATTAATTAGTATATAATTAATAATTATATTACTAATTAGCTAATTAATTAGAATATAATTAATAATTAATAATTACAATTAATAATTATAATTTATAATTATATTATTAATTAATTATTGTATAATTAATACTTATATTACAAATTAACTAATCAATTATTATATAATTTTATTTTTAATTAACTAATTAATTATTATATATTAGTAATTAATAATTATAATTAATAATTATATTACTAATTAAATAATTAATTATTAAATAATTAATAATTAGTAATTGTAATTGATAATCAAATTACTAATTATAATTAATAATGATATTACTACTTAACTAATTGATTATTATAAAATTAATAATTATATTACTAATTAAAAAATTATTTATTATATAATTAAAAATTAAAAATAAAAAAAAATGAATAATTATAATCAGTAATTATATTACTAATTAAATAATAAATTATTATATAATTAGTAACTATATTACTAATTAACTAATTAATTAGTATATATTTAATAATTAATTATTATATTATTAATTAATTATTGTATAATTAATACTTATATTACTAATTAACTAATTAATTATTATGTAATTTTATTACTAATTAACTAATTAATTGTTGTATATTAGTAATTAATAATTATATTTAATAATTATAATACTAATTAAATAATCAATTATTATATAATTAATAATTACTAATTGTAATTAATAATCATATTACAAATTATAATTAATAATGATATTACTGCTTAACTAATTGATTATTATATAATTAATAATTATATTAATAATTAACTAATAAATTATTATATAATTAATAATTATAATGAATAATTAAATTACTATTTAACTAATTAATTATTATATAATTATATTACTTATTAACTAATTAATTATTGTATTTTAGTAATTAATAATTACTAATTAATAATTAATAATTGATAATTAATAATTAATAATTATATTAATTATCATATAAGGAGTAATTATATTACTAATTAACTAATTAATTATTAACTATTTCTTACATGTTTAATCCATGTTTTAATTTTCATTTATATTGGTCTTATAGTTATTATTTTATAAGCTTTCAAAACCACGTACTTGAAACATTTTTAAGTCACAAGTTGGTGGTTTTAAATGCTTATAATTTTTTTTTCATCAACATTTTTTATTAAATTCTTTTTATTTTCAACTATTTCTTATATGTTTAAGCTATGTTTTAAGTTTCATTCATCTTGGTCTTATAGTTTTTATTTTATAGTCTTTCAAAGTCACGTACTTGAAACATTCTTAAGTTTCAAGTTGGTGGTTTTGAAAGCTTATAAATTATTATTCATCAACATTTTTTACGATTTTTTTTTATTTTCAACAATTTTTTATTTGTTTAATCCATATATATATTTATATATAAACAAAACAAAAAATTAAAAATTAAAAGTTTATGTAGGATGCGTGAACCCCGTTCACGCATCTTTCATTAACTTCGTGAATGATACGTGAACAGGGTCCATGCATCTTTCAGCATGCCTAATATGCATGAACCCCAATCATGCATCTTTCCTGAAATCAGGGATGCTTGAATATGGTTCACACATCTCGGGATCCATTTTTAAAAATACTACTAAACCTATACTGTTTTGAAAAAAAAACCCAAAAACCCATTTTAAAGAAATATCGTCGAAGACGTGTTTGTACCCGCCAAGAACATGTTTTTCCAACGTAATGCCACCAGGTGGATGCATGAAGGAGAGGAAGAAGAGAGGAGACGGCGCGTTGGTTACCAGTAGCTGGGCTTTGATTTCGGCATCCCTGAGTTTCCCTCCGTCGCCATCATCGATGTCTGCCTACAACAGCGTGCTCAGCAAATCAGTTTTCCGGTGACTGTCGTCGCTGATTTGGGATCGTTTGTTGTCGAGGACGGCGGTGAGGAAGGCGTCGAACCGGGCGTGGAGGCTCTTCATCCTGGAGGGCGGGGATGAAGTTGCCGATGTTGAACACCCCCAACACCACCATGATCTCCACAACCATCTCCTTGCATTTTTCCACCTTCCTCTGCTCCACGAACACTCACATCCCCAACATTGCCCGCCCCATGGTGTTGATGATGCATAGGTTTAGAAGGACCCCGATCCACATCGGCAACTCGCCATCAGTCCACAACGTACGCGTAAGCTATGCCACCTCCTCCAACACATCCAAAATGTTGTTGGATATTATGAGAATGCCTGATCTGATGGTCGATGTTTCCGTCTACACGTCGTCTATGTGTCGCCCGTTACTAAATGAATCGAGGGAGGGGTGCACCTTGTGGACGTGGTATCAATCATCGAGGGTTTTAGCAGAGAATAGGTGGATGGTTGAGATCTTGCGGAAGAGGAACCAGCGAGGGCCTTAAGGGGCGAACACAATGTCTTGATTCTCGTACGTCAGGTACTTAGCACAGGAGATGGTGGGATGGGTGCCAAAGTTTGCATCTTGGGCCCTCTGAAACTATGATGCTGCCTTCAATGACATGCCACCACTGCATCCACACACCCCAGCCGAAGGTACATCACCAAGCCAAACTGCTGCGCTAGCGTCTAGTGCGGTGCCGCCCCAAGGTTGGCGAGGATCCCAACTATCAGCAATGGCTTAGGGCTTGGTGGAAGCCCGGCTGACCCACTGCGGCGAGGGCAGAGGAGGAGTAGTTGAAGCTAGGAAGCAATAAGGTTGTGGAATCCATAGAGTCGGAGAAGCAAATTGTTGGAATTGCAAACCAAAAACATGAGTCAAAGCTACCTGCGATGTCATTTATTACTTGCACATTTGTTCCATGGGTCCACCTCCATTTATTTTCTTTGAATGAATTTAAATGCCCTGCATTTAAAGATTTGGTATATCTTTGTACCGTCATAAATGCTCTGCATTTAATATTTTGGTCTTTCTTTGTACCATCATAGATTCTCTGTATTTAATGTTTTGGTCTTTCTTTGTACCAACATAAATGCTATGCATTTAATGTTGTGGGTCTATAAATTGATGTAATTGTAGTCTGAAATTTCAGTTGTGAAAAATCTTGAAAGCTTCTTTGTGTTGTGTGCCAATTTTTCTTCCTCTTCAATTTTTATTCTCATATTTCTCGGCTTGTATAGCCAACAAACTGGTATCACAGCCAAGTTACCAAAATTCTCCAATTTTTTTAAGATGGCCGAAATCCAGCCGAAAGTTTCGACGTTGTCTAAGGACAACTACGAAAGATGGTGCATCCAGATGAAGGTGTTATTCGGGTTGCAAGAATTATGGGAGATCGTCACTGACGGGTATGTTGTACCCACTACGGCGGAAGAAGCTTCCTTCACGAATGAAGAAAAGACGGCCCTCAAAAATCAAAGAAAGAAAGACAACAAGGCGTTGTTCCTCCTCTATCAAGGGTTGGATGAATCAACATTCGAAAAGATTGTCGAAGAATCATCAAGCAAGCAAGCTTGGGATACCCTTGCCAACGTCTTAAAAGGTGTTGATCGAGTAAAGCAGGTACGTCTTCAAACATTAAGAGCGGAATTTTAATCAGCGCACATGAAAGAATGTGAGAACATCTCTGATTATTTCTCAAGATTAATTGTTATTTTTAACAATTTGAAAAGGAATGGTGAAAAAGTGGAGGACATTCGAGTTATTGAAAAATCACTTCGATCTCTCACAACCAAGTTTGAGCATGTGGTTGTGGAAATCAAAGAATCAAAGGATTTGGAGAAACTGTCCATTGAAGAACTGATGGGGTCGTTGCAAGTGCATGAGAAACGGATGCAAAAGAATACCGGTTCAACAATAGATCATGCCTTGGAGTCCATGTTGACACTACAAGAACAAAAGAATTGCCACACGCAACGAGGCGGTCATCGTGGAAGAGGAAGAGGGCGTGGATATTATCCAAGCCATCAACAAAAGCAACAAAATCATACCAGCTTTTGTGGAAGAGGGAATGGTGGAGGACGATTCATGCATGGTCATGGAAACGCAAAGAACATTCAATGCCACAACTGTAAGAAATTTGGGCATTATGCTTCTGATTGTTGGAGAAAAGTGGATCACGATGAACGATCCAACTATGCTGAAACATCTCATCATGAAGAAGAAGGTACCACACTCCTCCTCGCACAAGAAAAGGCATGTGAACGCCCTGATGTTTGGTATCTCAACACTGGTGCAAGCAACCACATGAGTGGTAACAAACAACTGTTCGAGGAACTCACCGAAGAAGTTCATGGCGACGTGAGTTTTGGCGACTCATCCAAGGTACCCATGAGAGGCAAATGTAAGATCAAAATCTATCTGAAGAATGGAGAGTCGAATTACATTTCTAATGTATATTACGTACCAAGTATGAAAAATAATATCATCAGTCTCGGCCAACTTCTTGAGAAGGGGTATGCCATACACTTGGAAAATTCTTCTTTGTCTATAAGGGATGCTCATAGGAGACTTGTTGCTCAAGTCCAAATGGTGAAGAATCGCATGTTTCCGCTGTCAATCAACACAAAGTCCGAGGAGTGTCTCTTGGGACTCATAAAGAATGACTCATGGAGATGGCATCTGCGATTTGGACATCTACATTTTAGCGGGCTTAAGCTTCTATCCTCATCAAGCATGGTGCACGGATTGCCTGTAATTGAAGTTCCAAATCATGTGTGTGAGGCGTGTACACACGGCAAACAACAAAGGAACTCATTTCTAAGTGGAGTGTCTAGAAGAGCAATGGAACCACTTCAGTTGGTTCACACTGATATCTGCAGACTACTTGAAACACCGTCACTTAGAGGTAATAGATATTTTATTACCCTTATTGATGATTTCAGCAGAAAGTTGTGGGTGTATTGCATCAAATAAAAATCTTCCGCTTTCACTGTCTTTAAATCTTTTAAATCTCATGTTGAAACTGAAAGTGGCCACTGAATCAAAGTACTCAGATCTGACAGAGGTGGAGAATACACCTCAAATGCATTTCAAGATTTCTGTAGGGAACATGGCATCAAACAGCAATACACTGCAGCCTACATGCCACAGCAGAATGGCATCGCATAAAGGAAGAACCGCACCATCCTCGACATGACAAGGACCATGCTGAAGGAGAAAGGCTTTCCAAAGAAATTCTGGGCAGAAGCAGTGGCATGTACTACCTATCTTCTCAATCGGTGCCCAATGAAGAGCGTCAGAAACATGACAACACAAGAGGCATGGAGTGGCTACAAACCGAGCGTAGCACACCTAAGAATCTTCGGGTGTGTTGCCTACGCTCATGTTCCAGAAGCGAGAAGAAGGAAGCATGATGATCGTGGTGAAAAGTGCATCTTCATCGGCTACAATGAATAGTCTAAAGCCTATAAGATCTACAATCCACTAACCAATAAATTAGTGGTGAGTAGAGATGTGGTCTTTAGTGAGGAAGAAGCTTGAAAATGGAATGATGAAGAACCAAACAAAGAGATTCCAGTCGAAACAGAAGATACTGAAGAAAGGCGTGATCATCCGGAGCAAACGCCAGCAACACCTTCCCCGGGCACATCTTCAGTACACAAGAGTCCAGGAGGACATTCCATCACTCCTAAAAGGACTCCATCAAGTCAAAATTTGGCGAGCTCATCCTCACCCATGGCGCCCACAAAGATGAAAAGCTTAAGCGACATTTATGAACAAACCAAAGAGGTAAATCTTTTTTGCCTGTATGCAGATCATGAGCCTCTGAAGTTTCAGGAAGCCACAAGGGAAGAATGTTGGATAATGGCAATGGGATAAGAAATTCACGACATAGAGAAAAATGACACATGGGAGCTGACCACACTTTCTAATAGCCAGAAATCCATTGGTGTCAAATGGGTGTACAAGATCAAGCGAAATGCTGATGGTGAATTCGATCGCTACAAGGAAAGACTCGTAGCAAAGGGGTACAAACAGAAGTATGGGGTGGACTATGAATAAGTATTCACTCCTGTTGCTTGCCTTGACACTGTGAGAATGATTATCTCTCTTGTTGTTCATCACAGTTGGATGATCTACCAATTGGATGTGAAGTCTGCATTCCTGAATGGAATTCTAGAGGAAGAGGTCTATGTAGACCAGCCTGAAGGCATTATTATTCAAGGGGAGGAAGACAAAGTGTATCGACTGAAGAAAGCCCTTTATGGGTTGAATCATGCTCCTCGTTCTTGGAATGCACGCATTGATAGCTATCTTCTAGAGAACGGCTTCACCAAATGTCCATATGAGGATGCAGTTTACATCAAGAATAATGATCCTAGGTGAAACTCAGAATGATGCTCGGAATGAAGCCAGTTTTGGTTTGAAGGGGAGTGTTGGAATTGCTAACCAAAAACATGAGTCAAAGCTGTCTGCGATGTCATTTATTACTTGCACATTTTTCTCCATGGGTCCACCTCCATTTATTTTCTTTGAATGAATTTAAATGCTCTGCATTTAAAGATTTGGTATATCTTTGTACCGTCATAAATGCTCTGCATTTAATATTTTGGTCTTTCTTTGTACCGTCATAGATTCTCTGTATTTAATGTTTTGGTCTTTCTTTGTACCAACATAAATGTTATGCATTTAATGTTGTGGGTCTATAAATTGATGTAATTGTAGTCTGAAATTTCAGTTGTGAAAAAGCTTGAAAGCTTCTTTGTGTTGTGTGCCAATTTTTCTTCCTCTTCAATTTTTCTTCTCATATTTCTCGGCTTGTATAGCCAACAAAAATAAGGGAAACAATTTCTCACATGGATATATATGTTAGGCAGCGGGAAGGGGGTGGGCTGCCAACCCCCACCAATCTGCACTCAAAAGATAGAAATCGATCCGAGTGAGGGGGAGTTGTATGATCATACATAAAATTATTTACCTTCCTTTTATGTTTATCTTTGATCTCTATTCAAATTTTTTTCATTTCAAATTTTATTTTCTCAACATGTTATCAGCACAAATGTTCAAAAAGGATAAAGGTGTGTTTTTTATTATTATTAGTTGGACAGTTCTGATTATTTATTTTTTTTATCTTAAATTTACCACCAGATTGGATGGTTTATATGGTTTAAATTTATTTATTTTACTCCAACTGATTGGGTGGTCTAATTAATAAATTAATACATGCAATAATGTTTTAAATGATTAATGAAATATATTGATATATTTATTTCAAGATTCACACATGAAATATTTATTAATAGATTACGGTGGGATATATATAATATTAAATGATAATATTAACCTTATTTTAATGTTTTCTAGTTATCATCATGTCAATTCTCTCAAAAATTGAATTCACTGCTCTTAGCATTACCGAAAGTAATTATATGTCATGGAAGATTGATGTGGAAATGAATATCAAATCGATGGATATCATAGAAAAAATTAAAGAAAATAATTTACAAACACTATTGGATATTTACCCTATACCCACTGTTTGAAACTGTGGGTATAGTCCACAAAAACGTGAGTATAGGCTATACCCACGGTTTCAAGGAACCATGGGAAACTGAGGTACCAGTATAGCCCTGAGTTATACCCACGGTTTTAGATACTTATACCCATAGTTTCCAAACTATGGGTATAGGTGTAATCCACCAAGACTTTAACCCTATACCCACAGTTTTAAAACCATAGGTATAGCTTTAAAACCATGGGTATAGCTTTTAAAAAATAAGCACCCACATGTTTCAAACCCTGGATCGCCAATTTATTGTTCCAGTGCCTAACCACTACCACATCTTCACTTATTGGTATATAAATATATATTTACTTATATATATTTATCTAAATCATGGGTATGTGTGCAAAAACTATGGGAATAGGTTTTCTCGTGAATTTTTTTTGTCCCGCAGAGTTTTTTTCCGCCATAACACAAGAAAGATATACCCATGGTTTTCCAAAACCATGGGTATAGGTCTTAAAAAACCACTATACCCACGGTTTTTTCAAACCAGGGGTATTTCTCTTGAAAAAAAACCTATACCCATGGTTCTGTTAAAACCATGGGTATATGTTCCCATACTATCCCTATACCCACGGTTTTGGGAAAACCCTGGGTATAAGACCATTTTCCAATAGTGAAACCCTCCAAAATAAAGCAAAGATGATGATCTTCCTCGGAAGACATCTCAATGAGGGTTTTAAATGTGAATACCTCACAGAAAGAGATCCATGCAAGCTCTGGAACAGTTTGAAAGAGAGGTATGATTATAAAAACAAGGTTTTTCTTCCAGAAACCTATGATAAGTGGAATGTTTTACGCTTCCAAGACTTTAAAAGGTCCAATGATTACAATTCTTCTATGTATAGAATTGTATGACAACTCTATTACTATGGCATTGCGATTACAGATGTCGATATGCTTGAAAAGAAATATATGGAATTTTATGCATCTTACATCACCCTCACTACAACAAATCGACAAAGGGCAGTGCTACCCTTTATCAGTGCTAGTAAAAAAGAATCGATAAAAGGGGTACCCTTATCAGCACTAACAAAAAGCACCAATAAATGGTACTTTTAGCAACGGTAAAAAATCTGTATTAAAAGTGCTCTCATGTCAGTGTTTTTGTACTAGCGCTAATAAATGGGGTATATTTAAAAAATCATTAAAAATAATATAAAAATATATAAATATATTTATATTGATATAAATATAATATTTAATTTTTAAATATGTTTTACATAAGGAAAAATAGAAATTTAAACATAATATATAAGATATTTAGTAAAAAGGGTTTATGAAATAATTTAAAAAATTATTATTAATTAATAATTTTGTAATTTTTATTGATTAATAGTCATTTAATAACAATTTGAATATAAAAAAAATAAAAACAATAAATTAAAGATCTAAAATTAGTTGATGATGCAACTCGAACTTCAAACAGTCATAACTTTTGATCTGGGTATCCGTTTGGGCTCTACCACATATCAAATAAAAACCTATGATGAGATCTATATCTTGGTGACTGAGGGTAAACCCTTCTCCGTGTTTTTAGAATCCAAAAAAGGATCATAAGTCCTCCAAAATTGAGTTCTTAGTCGGGATGCCCTGATTTTTTAACATTCGATGGATTTTCAGCGTTGTTTAAGGGGGTCCTTTTTCCCTTTTTCAATGACTGAATTTCTTACTATGGATTACATTCATATTTATATTATGGATTTAAAATTTTATCGATTTTCACTATGTATTGTTATTTATAATCAAATATATAACAATATATACATATTTTTTATATATTCACACATAAAAAAATTAATTTTGTAATTAAATAATTAAACATATTTACATAAAAAATATATTTCTTAAAATATAAGACTTATATAAATAAAAACTAATATCCATTTTTTTAAATACAAATATATGAATATTTATATATCTATATAATGTGTGTGTGTCTATATTAATAAAATAATATATATTATCAATATATTCTAACATATGTATATACATATTAATATATAATATGTATAAATATATATAATTATGTATAATTATACTTATAGATACACATATAATATATATATACATGTATGTATGTATGTTGTATATATGTATATATGTATTTATTTATTTATAAACTCACAAAAAAACATATTTTATAAATGTATTTAAAACTAATCATATAAATATATATTAATATAACTATATATATTAATATATGAATAAATATAACTATATATATATATAATAGATATATCATTAAAGGGAGACCAGAAGAAAATGAGTGAGTGGTAGAGGTGCAGGCGTGTAAGGGAGAGGTATTGGGTTCGAATCCAAGCATAGGCAGGGGTGCGCGGGTGGGTGTAGGTGGGTTTAGCACTATTAAAGGGGTGTATGGGTGGGAGGGGGCAAGTGGGTGTGCGTGCGGGTGTAGGGGGTGGGGTGAGTGCTATTATAAGGGTGGTCAAGCGATGTTAAAAGGGCCTCCGATTTATAAAAAATATATTTTTTCTTAAATTCTTTTTACTTTTATCAGCGCTTTTTTAGCATTGATAAAAGGGACCCCCTTTTAATAGTGCTTTGATTATCAGTGTTTTTTAGCGCTGATAAAAGCGATTTTTAGCACTTTTAAAATCCATATCTATGGTTGTGCCTATAACAATAATATCTCTTGCGAGGGTATTTAAAATATTTGGGTCTCATGTCATCATTACTTGTATCAGAGAAGAACAATGACCTTTTGATTAAAAATCATCAGTCTTGTCCTTTTAGTTCAGCTGTATCATTTCCTGAAGAAAATGATATATTTCATAAAAATAATCATGGAAGAAGTTGGGGACATGATTCTCATGGTGAACATGGTTTTGAAGATAGACATAGTCAAGGATGTAGTCATAACCATGGGTCTGCTCAAAATGAATATCAGAATCAAAGAAATATCAGCTCAAACACTCTGAGGACTCTTGAAGATTCCTATTATAGGTGCGGTTCTAAGGTACATTGGTCTTGAGTTTTCTGAACTCCATAGAATCTTTGTAAGCTCTATAAATCATCTCTTGAAGAAAATAAGAATAAACCACACTTTTCCAAGACATCCTATAAAGTGAAAGAAAATGAGGTGAATTTTATTAAGAATCGTGAGCCATCAAATGATGATTTCACTTACCTAGAAGCAGGTGATTTTAATTGTGAATTTAATTAGATGACAGCTGGAAATAATTTAGAAAAATTACAATAGTTGTGATATGTGATTTTATTTCTATATGTTTTATATTTTAGATGTTGTATTATTTGAATTTCATAAGGAGTTTCTTATAATATTATTCTATTTACATTGAATATTTGAAATGGATTGCTTAAATGAAATGGATTGCTTAAATGAGACAGATATTTCCATACCTTATAGTGGAACAACACACAAAATACTTAATAATAAAAAATATTTTTCAGATCATAAATCAACAAGACCATTTGTGAATAATATATCAGTTCCTATAGATCAGATAGAAAGGAATGGTAAAGCAAGTTTTTCTTTACCTAATAGGACACAATTTTTTTATAAAAGATGTGTTGTTTTCCCCAAAGTCCAAAAGAAAATTGTTAAGTTTCAATGATATATACTGACATGAGTATGATACTCAAACTATATCTGAGAGAAATGAAAATGATATGTGCATTACCATTAATAAATTTGGTAAGAGACGTGTACTAGAAAAACTACTAAAATTATCATTTGGATTACATTATATAAATATAAGTGCAATCATAACACATATGGTAGTAAATAATGGACCAAAAATCGTTAATTTTTTCGATGTTTTTTAGGTCATCCTAGTTTGGGAATCATTTGAAAAATAATGGAAATTTCTCATGGACATTCAGTAAAGGTCCAACAGGTCTCTCTACTAAGAAAAATTCCATGCGAGCCTGTTCTCTTCGAAAACTGATCATGAGACCATTTCTAGCTAAAATTAAGGCCGAAATGATAGCCTTTCTTGAACGAATTCAAGGGAATATATGAGGACCAATTCATCCATCATGTGAACCATTTAAATATTTTATGGTATTAATTGATGCATCTAGAATATGGTCACATGTATGTTTTCTATCAACTCATAATTTTTCATTTTCATGCTTTCTTTCCCAAATAATTAAATTTAGAGCACAATTACTTAATTATTTCATCAAGAAAGTAAGGATCGATAATGTTGGGGAGTTTACCTCTCAATATTTCAATGATTATTGTATGGCAATGGGGATCCCTATGGAGCATCCAGTTTCCCATGTGCATACACAAAATGGTTTAGTTGAATCGCTGATAAAACGCCTCCAACTTATTACTAGACCATTAATAATGAGAACAAAGTTATCGAGCTACGTATGGTGTCATGTAATATTGAATGCATCAGTATTAATTCACATTATACCAAGTGAATATCATAAATACTCTCCACTACAATTTGATTTTGGCCACGTGTCTGACATCTCCCACTTAAGAATCTTTGGTTGTGCAGTATATGTATCAATTTCTCCCCCACAACGTACAAATATGGGACCTCAAAAGATTCTAGGAATATATATAGGATATCAATCTTCATCTATCATCAAATATCTTGAACCAAAAGCCGGTGATGTATTTACAACATGTTTTTCTGATTGTCACTTCAATGAAGAAGTATTCCCAATATTAGGTGGAGAAAATAAACAAAGTGAGGATATTTATTCAAATGTGAAAACATTGTCTTTCCTCGATCCTCCCACCTAGAAGTGTGAGATAAAAGTGAAAATTATCTTATATTTTCAAGAACTAGTAAATAAATTGCTTGATGCATTTACTAATTCAAAGGTAGTGAATAAATCACACATACTGACTGTAAATACACCACTTATAATTGATTCCCCAAAGACATAATTATATAATGATATTATAGAAATCTCAAAAACATGCCTGAAACATGGAAGACCAATTATCTCTAAGGATAAAAATCCTTAGAAAATAAAAGAGGTGAGTAAAATTTAAAACCCTATTATAAAGGTGTGTGTTCCATAAGAAACGCATAATTTTAGTGTTCTTAAAGAAACGCATGATGAGAATCAAAATGATAATTCACAGGATATAGAAAACCATGATGGTTTGAAAAATAATGAAATATATCTTAATTATAACACTATAGGTGATATATGGAATCATATTAATATATAAAATATTGATGAAATATTTTCATATTCTATGTTTCATGATATAGAAAATGAAGACCCTAAACCAAGGCTTATTATGGAATGTCAAAAATGACCCAGTTGGAATAAATGAAAAGATGCAATGCAAGTTGAACTAAATTCACTTCATAGGGAAAGATTTTTTTGACATGTCATGCTCACACCAGAAGATGTCAAGCTTGTTGTATATAAATGGGTTTTTGTGCATAAGCGTAATGAGAAACAAAATAGGTTTTAAGATAAAAATCTCATCTTGTCACATAAGGTTATTCTCATAGACCCAAAATTGATTGTGAAGAGACATATTCTCCTGTTATGGATGCCATAAATTTTCGATATCTGACCATCCTAGTAGTAGATAAGAAGGCTCATATGCATCTTATGTATGTTGTTACAACTTATTTATATGGGCCTCTTGATAGTAGTATATATATGAGAATTCCATAAGGATTCAAAATACCTGAAGTATTGAAATAAAAACCCAAAGACCTATATTCAATTAAATTTCAAAAGTCCCTATATGGATTAAAACAATCTAGGCATTTTTGGTATAATTTTTTGAGTGAATATTTTTTAAATAAATGGTATGTCAATAACCCCATATGCCCCTATGTTTAAGAAACATTTGGATATGCAATCATTATTGTTTATGTCGATGATTTAAATATCATCGTAACTCCATAAGAGATCAATGAAGCGATGAAAAACATAAAGTATGAATTTTAAATGAAAGACGTAGGAAAAACCAATTATTGTATTGGATTACAAATTGAGAATATGCTAAGTGGTATATTTTTTCATTAGTAAAATTACACTAAAAAGGGTCTTAAAATGATTTAATATGAATAAAGTAAATCCTTTAAGTACTCTAATGGTTGATCAGTCTTTAAATAATGTGAAAGATCAATTTCAACCTTGTGAAGAAAATGAGGAGTTGGTTGGTCCAGAAGTACCATACCTTAGTGCTATCGGAACACTAATATATCTTGCTAATTACACTCATTATGATATATCTTTTTATACTAATTTATTGGAAATATTTAGTCCATCCCCAACACAAAGATGCTAGCATGTTATTAAACATATTTTTCATTATCTTTGTGGTACTATGGATTTGGGTTGATTTTAATCTAACAAATTAGAAAGGAAGATATATGGTTTTGTAGATGCAGGTTATTTATCCGATCCACATAATCCGTGATCACAAAGTAGTTTTTCATTCATAGTATGAGGTACTACCATTTATTGGAGATCACAAAAGTATACACTCATCGCAACATCTTCAAATCATGCGGAAGTGATATCATTACATGAAGCATGTTGATAATGTGTTTGGTTATGGTCTAGGACCCAACACATTTGAGTGGAAAGTGGATTTATTATGGATAGTATCCCAACGATTTTATTTGAAGATAATACTATGTGAATCACACAATTGAAGGAAGTATTCATCAATAATGATCATAAAAAACACATACTACCGAAATGTTTCTCCTTCACGTAAGTGTTAATGAAGAATAGAGATATCAACATGCAATATGTTTGATCTAGTGAGAATTTTTTAGATTTATTTCAAAGGAACTACCAACCATTATCTTTAGAAAGTTTGTACATAATATAGGGATGCATAGATTAATAATTTTTTAATTTAATGTAACTTTTAGATTGATTCTACACGACTGTACTCTTTTCCTTAATTTATTTTTTATCCCACTGGGTTTTTTTGGAAAAAGGTTTGTAATGAGGAGGTATGAAAACTCTTATGACATTGGTAGGGGTGTACATCCCAAGGGGGGGTGTTCAGAAGCCACTGATTGTGGCTGCATCTTTCAATGGGGGTGGGATTCCTGCCCCACCAATCCCCCTAGCACTACTTATAAAAGGCATTGCAACCCTCCCCCAAAATATAGAAATCAGACGATAGATGGTGTCACGACCTATCCCTCGGGGCCCATGTCGTGGCTATCCTAAGACCAAATCCCAAAGGCCAGGGGCTGGAGACTAGCACTAAAAGAATTATCCCATGAGTGGGAGGCATTTTCCTATGTACCTGTACACTCGAAAACACAACCACATCCAAAAAATGAAAAGGAAAAACATGCATGCCACTAAAACAACCTTTGGGTAAAGATAGAGGTTGTAAGTCAAATGGGCTAGGATACAAGCCCAAAAAAATACAAACTGATGACAGGAAAGTACAAATGATCTTTGAAAGGTCATTGGCAGAAGAACCCCACCTATAGGGTAGGTAATGAGAGGCTACCAAAAGCTGTAGAAGTGTGTCCCACCTGTCGTACCTCACTGGGCACCGCCAGGTCCCGATCCACCAAGGTCTCAGTCAAAGAGGTTGTTGTATTTACCAGATACAACACATGTGGGTGGAGCCCATGAAAGGGTGAGTAACACAATAATCAGTAAGCACCCCCAAAACACAAGGTAAAGACTACAAAGTAGAGTATGCACAAGTTATTGTCAACTAACATGGGTATAATCTAAAGTATGTAAAGTAATACTATCAGTTGTAACACTGAATACCTTGGACTACTGAGGTACTCATCCCTAATGAGTACTGTGGGTCTGCTGGGTCACACAGAGTTGCTCCCCACTGTGGTTCTTTTGGGTCACATAGATTCTCTCCCCAATTAGGCCATCATAGCAAGTCCACACAGGGCTTCTTATAACTGGTCCACACAGGGCAACTTATAGCTGGTTCACACAGAGTTTTTTGTAGTTGATTCACATAGATCCACTTGTAGCTAGTCCAAAAAGGTCCACTTATCATATCATACTATAGGGTCACTTAGACCCACTCATCAGTAGTCTTCGGGTCTCAGTCAGCCGTATAATTCCCGCACATAGTGTGCTTGATTCTGGGAGAATCCACTCCTCAATCCATTCGTTGAATTTCAACTTCCATGAAAGCCTTCCTAGATCTTTCCAAAAGAACCTCCTTGTTGTGAGGGTTCCAACACCATAAACGTCTCATCAATCATGAATACGGTTTGAAAGTTACGACTATTTTTTACAAAAAAGGGGGCAGTCAGGTCTAGGTCCAGTCCGACCAGATCGGACGGACCCGATCCGAGTCCGACCTGCTAGGCCGCGAGCCACGTCCATCTCCACCAGCCACTGGTCTATGTGACGAAGGCCCCTGCCACACCACTGCGGCCCTAGCTAGTCATAGATCCACCTCAGCATGCCATCGTGGTGCACTGCCCCCCGGCCGCGAATGTCACTAGCACCAGCGCACCGAAGGTATCTTCCGTGAACCACCGGGTGTGCTCCGGTGGTCCATTTTTTGAACCGTCTACACCCTCATACCTTTCGGGTCTTCGTCTTCCCTGCTAAATCCTCTAGGTTTCTTTTCTTCTAATTCAGAGGTTCGGTCATGAAGATGACAAGAATGCCCAAAGACGGGGGAATTGGGGCTTTGTTTGTGTCAGCCTGATTCCTCTACATTAGAGTTTTTGAAACATGGGAAGAGGAGATTAAGGTTCTATCCACAAATAAACCTGATTTAATCCTTTAGATAAAAAACCCTCCTACAAGAACAAATGTACCACATATCAAATTATTCATGGGTTGACCTGTGTTTATTATTTAGAAAGAAAGAATGGGGAAACGAGTATCAATCATAAGACACCCTACCTGGTTGGAGTTTGATCGCAGGAAGAATCCATCATTGGAGTCGATCCATCCTCAAAGTTCCTTGATCCGTCATCGAGGGAGGGATCTCTCGAAGAGGAGTGGGAGTGCTCAAGTTGTTGTCGATCTTCATTTGTTGTTCATAAATAGCGATACTTCATAGATTCAGAGTGTTTCTCCCAATGTTTCAATGATGCACCCCCCGGTTAAAACATTAAAGGAGGAAATTCTTTTCCTTTACTATTGAGTTGCATGGTTGTTACATTGTTTCATTTATGAAATAGAATTTTGGTTTCATTGAGTTACAACAATGTTTTACTGCAACATTTTCGAAATTTCAAAATAAAAATAAAATGATCAAGTTTATTTTATTTGAATTTTTCTAAAAAAATATTTGAAAACTATATTTCACCCTTAACCAGCATCAGTCGAGGTTAAGCTCCGCCTAAGGGAAAAACTCCCTCACGAGCTCAATGGTACTATCATATTTCCAATCTGAGATACCATTTATGATTTATAAGTATTGGAAAATAAAATAATTGTTACTTAATTATTTTATTTACTCTAAAAAACTAACTTCCATTGTTGTCCTACACCAGCCAACATTAGGCCCATTCAAGGTGAATCTAGATACTCTGAGTTAAGTGATAACCTTGTATTTTTCATCCGGGAACTAGTTTAAAAGTTATAAAAAACCCACTCACATGATTATTTAATAAACCTCAAAAATAGTTAAAAAATACGTTCTAGCCACTCCAGGATTTAAAATTCCATGTCATCTCAGTGCTTAGTCTCAAAATAATCCCATTTAATTTTTAAAAATAATTACATGGAATTCTAGGGTATTAAATATGGTAAGTTCTTTCATCATCAATAAAAAAAATTCCTTCCTTTTCTATTCATATTTCTTCTCTATTCTTGTCACGTCCCATCCCCCGGGGAACATTCCATGAATACCACAATCCCGCCTTCCATAGGCCAAGGGCTGGTTACTAGAACTAGAAAGTCATATCCCCAAAAAGGGAAGGCATTTATTTTAAACCTGTACACACATAGACATGGAATACTACCCAAATAAAACCAAAAAGGAAAGAAAAACAGTACAACCACTACAAAGTACCACCACTGAGAGTAAAAGGGTGTAAACTGGAAGTAAAGGGGGCCAGAATATAAGACCAACTAAAAGGAAAGTTCATCAAAATAAGTAAAAGCTCTAGAGGTCACTAGCCAAGGATCCTACCTAAAGAGTAGGTACATGTCATTGTCTGATGTCACTATAGCACACCATGTTTATCAATCCTCCTCCGAGCACCGTTTAGCCTTGGCTCCCCAAAGTCCAATTTAAAGCTATCCATTTTCTATACAAGACACAATAGGTGTGGGTGAAGCCCTTATAGGGTTGAGTATAAAAATAATCAGTAGGGACCCCAAGACCCCCGAAGGTCTCTCAAAAATCCACAATGAAAAATAACACAAAGTAAATACCACATAGGTAATACCACCAAGAAAGATCTCAAATACATAGCACAAAGTAAAAGACATAGCTCACACTAGGTATAACTTAAGTACCGAAGTAAAGATGATTAGTTGTAAAACTAGATCATCTTATTCTGTTGAGAGGCTTTGCTATTGATCCACACAGGGTCGCTAGGTGCTAATCCACACAGGGTCTCTAGGTGATGATCTACACAGGGTATCTAGGTTCTGATCCACATAGGGTTTCTAGGTTCTGATCCACACAAGGTCACTAGGTGCTGATCCACACAAGGCCTCTAGTCATTCTTCACGTCACAACAAGACACTAGATTCCCACACTTAGCATGCTTGATTCTGGGAGGATCTGCTCCTGAATCCATCAGTCATACCTCAACCGCCATGAATTCCTACATATATTAACCCAGAGTACTGTCTCATATTAAGGGTCCCAACACAGCAGACGGCGTGTCGAATGGATGCTCGGTCTGTAATATATGGGCATTTTTGTAAAAAGGGCTTGGTTGGATTCAATTCTGATCCAACCATACCATATGAAAACCTCTTTCAAAACTCACATAGAATAATTCAAAATGACTACCTCATCACAAGGGTCCCAACTCCACTTATGGCGCGTCAATCGGATGTCTGATCTTCAATTTATTGACATTTTTCCATAAAATGGTCGGTTGGGTCTGGGGTCCACCAACCCGACCCAGACCTAGCCCAACCCGGGTCTAGTCTATTAGGTCATGGGCCCATTGGGCCATGGGTCTAGCCCCCTGGGCGGATTTGGCCCATTGGAGCGGGTCCGGCACACGGTTGGGAGTCGCATCTAGCTCCTTCGCTACCCCGCGAACGTGGTCGAGCAATTGCGTCCTCCGTCACTCAGCTAGACAGCCCGGATGTGAGCCTCCACCTCCACGTGGTGCCGGTTGGTGCCACGTCTCCACGCCGCCATGGCGCGTCATCTCCGTCTGCCTGCGGCTGCCGCTGCGGGCCACCGCCGGCCACCGTTGCCCCGACGGTTCCTTCTGTGGGCCACCAGAGTTCCTCTAGTGGTCTGTTTTTTGAAAATTTTATGCCTAAAAGACCATAGGGATGCCATATTCTTTGATATGGACTTGATCTTACTTTGTCTCCATTTCAAAAATTCATCGACCAAGAACACACAAGGTGGAGGGGGGTCGGGCCTTGTTCGTGTCAGCCTGCGGCCTCCACGTTAGAGGTTTATAACAGGGGAGGATTTGGATTACAATTCTATCAACAATAAAATTAATTCTGAATAGAAAACCCAAGAAAAATGCCCTCTCGTAAGAATACACGATCTTGTTTTTGTTATGCTGTGACGTTGCATCATTACATTGTATCATTCATGAAATGGTGTAGCTATTACGCTGCGACTTAACGAGCCATTAAGGAGATTCATTTAATGTGCCTCATATCCGCCTCTTCTCCCCACCACAGCGTCGTCGTCCTCCACACAATGGTTGAGAAAATAAATAAAATAATTTTTTAAATATATTTTATTATTTTCTGAAAATACCAAAAAATATCTTTCTTGTTCGACCCTTACATATCGAAGTTAAGTCTTTTCTAGGAGAAACCCGGTATTCCAAGTTCAATGGTGCCCTTGGATTTTCGATCTGAGCACTAGATCAAAATTTAGAAAATATCGCTCACATGTTTACTGAAAATATTTTAAAATAAGTTCAAAATTACATTTCGGACACTCCGGGCCTCAGAATCATGTGTCATCAAAGCGTGTGGTCCCGAAATAATTCCATATAAATAAAAAAAATACAGAAATTCTGGGACATTAAATTCTCCCCACCTTAAGTCATTATGTCCCTTAAACCCACAACAAAGGCTAATCAAACAAATGGGGGTATTGGGCATGAATCTAAGCCTCTCTCTCTTATGTTCTCTCTTAGAGGTTCTCCTACTGCCACCGAATGCGTACTATAAGAAACGACCTTCCACAAAGGACCCACTCCTATCAATCCTCTATCTCCACTATGAACTCCAAAAACGCCGCCCCATCATCCATGTCCATCTCTCCCTAGTCGATGATGTGAGATGGATCATGCATGTACCTCCTTAGCTGAAACACGTGAGAAACATCGTGCACTCAATGCATCTGTGGGGAAGATCTAGGTGGTACGCCACCTCACCAACTCTACTAAGAATCTAGAATGGTCTGATGAACCTCAGCGATAACTTTCCATCCCAGCCAACCTCTGTAATCCCCATTGGGGTGAGACCCAACAGAAAACATGGTCTCCCTCCTCAAAATCCAGGGGTCTATGTATCCTGTTGGCATAAGACTTATGTCTACTCTGTATAGTCCTTATCCACTCCTGAATGATCTGCACCTTATCAATGGTAGCCCGTACCAACTCTAGACCCATTTATGCTGACTCCCCTAGGTTTTTCTAGCATATAGGGGATCTGCATGACCACTTGTACAAGGCCACAAATGGTGTCATGCCAATGATGGAGTGATAGCTATTATTGTATGAAAAGTCCACCAGTGGTAGGTGGTCCTCCCAACTGTGACCATAATAAAGGACGCAAGCACGAAGCATGTCCCCTAAGTTCTGTATGGTCTTCTCCATCTGACCATTTGTTTGAGAGTGAAAGGCGGTGCTCATGTGTAGCTGAGTCCCAAACGCCTCCCGCAATCCCTTCCACAACTGGGATGTAAAGTGTGCATCATGGTCTGAGACGATCGTCGAAGGTGTAACATTCCGGTTCCGGGTGCCACTCAACGGGTTCCCCGAACCCGGTTCGCCACATGACCTCAAGCACATTTTCCCAAACGCCAGAGGCTTCCGACTAGCCGAGAGGGCCCAGGTCTGATAGTGGGGAAACTATGCCCTCATTTGTCAAAGTGTAGCGCAGCAAAATGGAATAAAATATACAGTAACAGCGGAAGAAGTAAACCATACACAACTGAATTAAACAACTGCAGAAGAGATAACCAACTAGTATATAAATAATGATGCAACATGCCTCAAATTCTAAGAAAGAAGCCAGAACATGTTAGACAACAATACAGCACAGTACAAGTACAGGAAAGAAAAACAGAACAAAACTGTCGGTAGCATCGCGAGCCTCAGTCCAGTCCCATGCTCCCCTACTCCTCAGAAACAATCATGTACCTGTATAAGGACCCTTTCCATTATCTTCACCTGCAGAAATGTAATTTTTTTGGGCCGAAAAGCATGACCCAAACAGGGTGTGAGAAATTAATTCCCAATAGGCACCCACCAAAGGCTCGTGCTCAACTGTGTGTAGACATGCAACAACAGTGTGCAGTAGTAAAAGCAATAAACTAATAAGTACTCAAAAGTAACTAACTTAACCAGTTATATTTCCATTTTAATTATTCATTTAACCATTTAATTTAATATATTTATGTTCTCAATAGAACCAAGCCCTCAGGCCAAACAGAATCTCACCCTCAGGCTAATATAGTAAAACCACGCCCTCAGACTTTATAATATCCATGCCATCATGCTATATAATATATCACCCTCAGGACTCTACCTCAAGCTATATAATATCTCACCCTCAGGCCTCGCCCTCAGGATATATAATATCCACGCCCTCAGGCTATATAATATATACATATATATCCACGCCATCAGGCTAATATAATACATATATATATTTCCATGCCCTCAGTCCAAACAAGTAACCGATCCATTCCCAATATATAAACATGAAATTGTTTACAATTCCTCTCAATGAAAAATTAATGCATAAAGTAAACATGGAATACCCTCAGGTATCCTGGCCAAATGGCTAAACAGAGGAATGCACCCCTCGGGATGGTCCTGGATCCAAGCAGTGATCCCAAACAGCATTTTATTATCATAATTAATTACCTATTCAATTCTATGAATTTAAAATAGCCATGGTCTCAGCCACACGACACCCCAAATATGTGTTTGTAGCTCAAAAACACACAAAATGCACAACAGTTGGAAAATAAACACCAAGCCACCTACCTTTAATGCCAACGAACGATATACGTGAACGTCGATCCTTGATTCGTCCTAGAACGACGCAGATCTGAGGTGAAAGAAAACGTTGTTCAAACTTAAATAACTTCCTTTAGAGGAATAATTGGCAGGAACGGCTTAAGAAGAGTGGAGGGATTACCCGTGTGGTTCCAACAAGATCGTCCGAAGCGGAAACGGATTCCCGACGTGCGTTCAAAAGATCTCCTAAGTTCCGGCCTCCCTCTTCTGCCCCCTCTTCCTGTTCTAAGCCTTCCCTGTGAACAGGGGAGGCTACTTCCCATTTTAAGCGAAAAAAACAAACATGATGTGTACTTCCGAGTACACGGCTTCTATTTCCTTCATTTAGTTGTTCATTTGGCGGTTTCCCACCAGCGTGGAACTGTTCACCTGCCAACGTGACTACACGACGTGTCTCCCTGAGTACACGGCGTGTTCTGTTGCACAGTTGGCCACCACTTTTCTATTCGCCTGCTGACTGACTACACGGTGTTTAAAGGACCACTACATGGCATGTAGTTGGTTTCTACACCCTTCATCACCGACATGGCCACACGCCCCGTGTACTCATTCCACACGGCCAAAATTACACGGCGTGTACTTTCCAAAATTTGTGATTCTCCCTATTTTCCTTAGTTTCTCAAAAACACTTAAGGGAAAACGAAAAGAAGAAACTCGTACCTCAAAAATAAGAACCAGGTTCTTACAAACATCCCCCTTTAAAGAAATTCGTCCATAAATTTCCCTTCTAAGGGTGGAAAAGATATAGTCATGAATAACTCCGTCCACTGAGCACGTACATCGGTCTCCCACTCCCAGTTTTCGTCCTGCACTCGGCCATGCTGCTATAGCACCCGTACGAGAGGAACTGACCGGCCTCGCAGAACCTTCGTGCTTCTATCAACAATAGGAATCAGATGCTCCTCAAAGGACGCATCAACCTCAATCTCAACCTCCTCGGGCTGAAAGACGTGAGACAGGTTTGAATGATAGCAGCGCAACTGAGATACGTGGAAGACGTCGTGCATGACCCGATACCTCTGAGGTAACTGCAACCGATAAGAAACGGGCATGACTCTCTCCAGAATCTCAAATGGCCGCACATATCTCGGTGAAAGTTTTCCCTATATCCTGATCCACCTATGTCCCAGCCTCGGCGAAACACGCATGAAAACCTGATCCCCGACCACGAACTCCAAGGGTCGTCTGCAGTGATCAGCATAAGATTTCTGACGAGACTGCGCAGTAGCCATCCGCTTCTGAATCAACTGGACCTGCTCAGAAGTCTCCTGCATGATATGTGGTCCCAATAAAGCTGTCTCACCTACCTCTAACCTGCACAAAGGTGATCGACATTACCTACCATAAAAAGCCTCGTATGGTGTCATCTCAATAGTTGCCTGAAAACTGTTATTATGGAAAAAATGAAATAGGGGTATGTGCTTCTCCCAAGAGCCCCCGAAGTCTAGGACGCATGCTCTCAGTGTGTCATCAATAACATGTATCGTACAATCTGACTGGTCATCAGTCTGAGGGTGGTAAGCTATGCTCAGAAGCACCTGTGTACCCATTTCCCTCTGAAAACTCTGCCAGAAACGAGATGTAAAGTGGGTGTCCCTATCTAAAATAATAGAACGAGGGACCCCATGAAGACGTATGATCTCTAAGATATACAACTTCCCAAGCTCGTCAACACCGAAGGTCTCCTTGATCATCAAAAAGTTAGCTAACTTCATGAGTATATCCACAACAACCCACACGGCATTATTGGATCGTGGTGACCTCGGAAAACTAGTCACGAAATCCATCATGATATCATCCCATTTCCACTCCAGAATGGGTAACTGCTGTAACAGTTCGGATGGCCTCTAATACTCCGCCTTCACCTACTGACAGATGGAACACCTCGTATCCCAACCAGCTACATCTCTCTTTATACCCGGCCACCAGTACTGACGTCTCAAGTCACGATACATCTTGGTAACCCCGAGATGAACTTCCCAAGCTGAATCATGAAACTCCCACATCATCTCCTTGCATATATCCCCTGGAACCCACACCCATCCATGGAAACACAGAATTTCATCTTCGCCTATCGTCCAACTAGGAGGAGGGTCCTCACTTGCCACCGACTCCCTTAAGACTAGGCCTTCTGGATCAGATAGCTGTGTCATCCTCACTCTATCCAGGAGGGTAGAAGTCACAACTAAATATGAAATATAAGTTTTCCTCTGACTATCATGCACCTCCAAATGCATCTCATAGAACAAATCCATGAGCTACCACTCATCACTGGCCTCCTACACAGCCCATATCCAAGTATTCCTGCTCAGTGCATCCGCAATTGCATTACCTTTTCTAGGTGTATAGGTAAGCTCAAAATCAAAGGACTGAAGGTATTCAACCCACCTTCACTATCTCAGATTCAAGTCTCACTGAGTAAAGATATACTTGAGACTTATTTGGTCGGTAAAGACCAAAAAACGTTATCCCAATAGATAATGTCTCCAAAATCGCAACGTATGAACAACTGCAGCTAACTATAGATTGTGCGTCTGGTAATTCCTCTCATGAGGCCTCAACTTCTGAGACCTGTACGCAACAACTCGATCGCCCTACATCAACACATCTCCCAGTACAATCCCTGATGCATCACAGTAAAAATTATAGCTCTTCCCCTACTCTGGGAGTATCAGGATTGGTGCTGATGTCAACCTTCATTTTAGGTCCTGAAAGGCTGTCTCACAAGCTTCTGACCAGGTGAACTTCACACCCTTCTTAGTCAAACCCTCCAACGGCACTGCTAAGCAGGAGAAGTCCAGTATGAAGCATCTGTATTAACCAGCTTTCCCTAAGAAACTCTGTATCTCAAACATGTTCATAGGATGCTCCTAGGAAACTACTGCTCTCACCTTCTCTAGGTCTACTGCAACTCCTACCTCTGAGATGATATGACCCAAGAAGTGAATCTGTTTCATCCAAAAGTGGCACTTGGAGAGCTTAGCCTATAGCTTATGCTCTCTCAGTGTACTCAATACGATCTCAAGATGGGTGGCATGGTCGTGTCGAGTGTGAGAGTACACCAAGATATCATCCACGAATACTACCACAAAAGAGTCCAGATAAGGATGGAACACACGATTCATCAGATCCATGAAAACTGTTGGCGCGTTCATGAGTTCGAACGGCATAACCAAGTACTTGTACAGACCATATCTTCTCTGAAGGGCTGTAAGCGGTATATCTGATGGTCACATGCGCAACTTATGATATCCTGACCTCAGGTCAATCTTCGAGAACACTCGTGATCCACGAAGTTGATCGAAAAGATCATCAATCCTTGGAAAGGGATATCAGTTCTTAACCGTCAACTGGTTCAGCTTCCGATAATCTACACAGAGTTTGAGGGTACCATCCGCCTTCTCTGAAAAAAGGACTACAGAACCCCAAGGAGAAGTACTAGGTCGGATGAAACCATTTTCCTGTAACCCCTCTAACTGCCTCTTGAGCTCCTACAACTCAGTCATGGCCATCGTGTAAAGAGGAATGGACACCAGTGCTGCTCTTGGAACAATCTCAAATAGAGAAATCCACCTCATGCTCCAGAGGTAGACCTGAAAAGTCATCCCGGAAGACATCCTTGAAACGATCAACAATTGGAGGGATATCCATCTGACAAGTCCCCTGATCATCCAGATATAAACTCACAATCTGGGCTGTTACTCCACCTCACCCATGATGCTCTGGTCCAGCTCGACTCGCCTGAACATCCCACTCACCCTTGTATAGAAACTTTCCGCCCTCTGGTGACGTGAAACTCACCATGCGATGATTGAAATCTACAAAATCTCGAAAGGGAACCAACCATTCCATCCCTAGAATGACGTCATATGTTGTCATCTCTAAAACATAGAGGTCCCAAAGAAAGTGACACCCACCAACCTCAAGGGGGCACTCCTGGAACTGACGCTCACCAGCCGTCCTAGTCCCCAATGGAGTGTCTAGCGTCAAGATACCAGAAGAAGTAGAAACACTGATCCCAAGGCTCTCCACAATGGGCACAAATATAAAAATATTTGTAGAACCTGTATCAAAGAGTAATGAAGATAAGACAGAAGCTACTAAAATAGTACCTCTGACTGTAGAAGGTCTGGAATCCTGCTCCTACTAGGTCTGGTGCACTGCATATGCCTACCCAATGTCGTGGCCCTGCGATACAGCCTGACTACCCTGAGTTGTCCTGCCATGCTTCCTCTGAGATCCTGGTGTCTAGCTACCATGGCCACGACCATCATCCCTACCTACATGCCCTGACGTATTCTAGTTTCCTGACTAGTAAGAAGCTACTGGTCCTGATCCTGCACGCAGAGTCTGCATAGAACCCCTCTCACTAGGCACTGGTAGAATCGCTCTGCAAAAGCGCTACAGATGACCCATATTTCCACACTCTCAGCACTCCACTGGATCACATGGACACTGAGGTCTCTTGTGCCCATCTTTACCACACTGGTAGCACCTGATCGGGCCACCTGAAGAGACTACCTGGCTAGTATTGCCACCCTGAGAGAAATCCATCTGTCTCTTTCTCTTGACAGTATAAATAGTACCAATAACTGGTGTTGAACCGCCCTGGCCCACACTACTAGGTTCCCATTGGTTCCTCTCTGAAATCAACACTTGGTTCATAATAGCATGTACTGAAGGCAACCTAAAAAAATTTACCAGCGCTCGGATGTCATATCGAAGACCATCCTCAAAACGTCTAGCTCTAAACGTCTCATCACCCACCAGTATGGGTGAAAAACGCTGAAGCTCGGTGAAACGAGCAGAATAGTCCATCACCGACATAGCTCCCTACTTTAGATTCATGAACTCTCAAGCTCTATCTACCTACATCGTCTCTAGAAAGAAGAATTCATAGAAGAATAACTGGAAATATTCTCACGCCATGTCTCTATGATGCTCTGACTGGGTGGTAACATCTCGCCACCTCTTGGTGGAATCCCACAGCATGTAAGTCGCGAGCTTGACCATCCGCCCTGGAGGCATCTCAAGATGCTCTAAAAATAGTCTGCATAGATCCCAGCCATGACTCTGCAGCCTGTGGTCCGCCATCCCCTGAAAACGTAGGTGGATGCTGCTGTTGGAAGATATGAGTAAGATCAGCCATATATATGGTAGCCATTGGTTCTCCCTGAAAGGTCTGCATGAATTGCATAAAGCCTTGACGGAACTGCACATCCGTGCCTATGTCCGGTATAACGGCTAGTGCCACATCTGGCTCTGTTGGAGGATCAACTTGTAGCCCATGGATCACCATCTCTAGAGTATAGTCGTCACCGCTCTCCTGGAGAACAACACGTAGTCGTCTCGGCAGCATGACACTTCAAGGTCAAAAACACGCCTTTTGAACAAGATTAACAATGACAGAAAATGAAGAAACCCAAAAGGTAACAGGAGGAAGAAGGCATTCAAAAATTTTAAAACCAGACTACACAGCATGTAAATGGACTACACGACGTGTACTTGACTTTCCTACCCCTGCCTGGGTCCTTCTACATGGCTAAGTTACACGGATCCCGTTGAACAAAACTACACGGTGTGTATATAATCTACATGGAGTGTATGGTGTTATTTCCAGCTTCCTGTGTCATTTTTGACATGGCTGATGACTCGGGTTGTTACTACACGTCGTGTGACACCCAAACACGGCGTGTACACCACCCCATTTTTTCATCCACACAGCTAAGTCCACATGGTCTGTCCTCGGAAAAGACTACACAGCGTGTCCCACAGGTACACAGCGTGTTCAAGGAGAGGTGACACTGGACCGTGTTGTTAGTTACACGGCTGAGCCCCCAGGTCACACTAAATGGCGTGTTCATCATTGACACGGCGTATATCTCTTAAGTCTCCTTCGTCCATGTTGTTAGTTACACGGGCGGACTTCGGGTCAACACTACACGGTGTGTATATCCGATACACAGAGTTTTCACCCCAAGCTCTTCCCTTTCCTGTGTCACCGCCCACACGGTTTGTGACATGGGAAGAGACTACCCGGCATGTACTTAAAAAGTTTTCTTTTTCTTCCCGAACAGAAGAACAAACACGGCATGTGTAAAACACTACACGGCGTGTATACTGGGTTTTCCAGACAGTTTGCCTCAAAAACTACTCTAGAGCCCAGAAAATATTGAAAAACAACACCTAAGGGTCAAATTCCAATCTGTGAGGGCCCATACTCCCCAAAAATCAAAGTTTGACATCTTCTCTATGTTATAACATAATAAACAGTCAATGATCCACCAATTTCCGGTTAATGGGGGCTCATACTCCCCAAAAACCAATGTTTGGTGTTCATTCTCTAAACCGGATCATACAAAAATACCCTATCACATAGCAGGAATTTATCAAGAAGCTATCACAATAGCACTCTTTTCTATCACAACAACTATCACAACAACATGCACTTTCAAATGCACCTACATGGCATGGAATTATGCATGGCATGTGATTTATAGCATGCACCTAAATGATGCATGAGATGGAATACCCTCATCTCATCGGGTTGAAACTAAATAGAACCCAAGGATAAAATATAAACAGCACAAACACAAGTGCGTCACCCTTCGGTGAAAACAAATCAACTATAAAATTGCAAAATCATTAAAATTACAATATGAGGTAAATTGGATTTTCCTTGTACACGGGTTAGCTACTCCCGGGCATAGCTTATTACCAACTACCATTCTTGTCATATCCCTGACTAAGGCTCCAAATAGTAAGTCAAAGAAAAGAACCTCCTCTGATACCACTTTGTAACGTCCCAGTTCCGGGTGCCACTTAATGGGTGCCCCGAACCCAGTTCTCCACATGACCTCAAACACATTTACCCAAATGCCAGAGGCTGCCGACTAGCAGTGAGGGCCCAGGTCTGATAGTGGGAAAACCATGCCCTCATTTTTCAAAGTGTAGCGTAGAGGAGTGGAATAAAACATACAACAACATCGGAAGCAGTAAACCATACACAACTAAATTAAACAACTGCAGTAGAGTTAACCAACCAGTATATAAATAATGGTGCAACATGCCTCAAATTATAAGAAATCAGCCAGAACATGTTACACAACAATATAGTACAGTAAAATTACAGGAAATCAAAATAGAACAAAACAGCCGGTAGCATCACGAGCCTCAGCCCGGTCCCATGCTCCCCTACTCCTCAGCAACAATCATGTACCTGTATAAGGACCCTTTCCCTTATCTAAACCTGTAGAAATGTAATCTATTTGGGCCGAAAAGCATGACCCAAACAGGATGTGAGAAATAAATTCCTAGTAGGAACCCACCAAAGGCCCGTGCTCAACTATGTGTAGACATGAAACAACAGTGTGCAGTAGTAAAAGCAATAAACTAAGGAGTACTCAAAAGTAACTAACTTAACCAGTTATATTGCCATTTTAATTATTCATTTAACAATTTTATTTAATATCATTCTATTCTCAACAGAACCAAGCCCTCAGGCCAAACAGAATCTTGCCCTCAGGCTAATATAGTAAAACCATGCCCTCATGCTTTATAATATCCACACCCTCAGGCTATATAATATCTCTCCCTCAGGCCTCGCCCTCAGGCTATATAATATATCACCCTCAGGACTCTCCCTTAGGCTATATAATATCCACGCCCTCGGGCTATATAATATATATATATATATATATATATATATATCCACGCTCTCAGGCTAATATAATACATATATATATATTTCCACGCCCTCAGGCCAAACAAGTAACCAAGCCATGCCCAAAATATAAACATGCAATTGTTTATAATACCTCTCAAGGCAAAAGTAATGCATAAAGTAAACATGGCATACCCTCGGGTATCCTTTCCAAACAGCTAAACAGAGGAACGCACCCCTCCGGATGGTCCTGGATCCAAGAAGCGATCCCAAATAGCATTTTATTATCACAATTAATTACCTATTCAATTCAAGGTATTTAAAATAGCCACATCCTCAGCCACACGACACCTCAAATATGGGTTCGTAGCTAAAAACACACAAAATGCAAAACAGTTGGAAAATAAACACCAAGCCACCTGCCTTTAATGCTAACGAACGATATACGTGAACGTCGATCCTCGATTCGTCCTAGAACGACGTAGATCTGATGTGAAAGAAAACCTCATTAAAACTTAAATAACTTCCCTTAGAGGAAGAATTGGCAAGAATGACTTAAGAGGAGTGGAGGGCTTACCCGTGCGGTTCCAACGAGATCGTCCGAGGAGAAAACGGATTCCCGACGTGCGTTCGGTGGATCTCCAAAGTTTAGGCCTCCCTCTTCTTCTCCCTCTTTCCATTCTAAGCCTTCCCTATGAACATGGGATGCTACTTCCCATTTCAAGAAAAAAAAGTACACGACATGTACTTCCGAGTACACAACGTGTACTTCCTTCATTTAACTGTTCATCTGGCGGTTTCCCACCAGCGTGGCACTGTTCACTGCCCGACGTGACTACACAGCGTGTCTCCCTGAGTACATGGTGTGTTCTATCGCACAGCTGGCCACCGCCTTTCTATTCACCTATCGACTGACTACACGGCGTGTAAAAGACCACTACACGGCGTGTAGTCAGTTTCTACACCCTTTTTTGCTGATATGGCCACATGCCCCGTGTACTCATTCCACACGGCCAAAAGTACATGGCATGTGGAAAAGTACACGGCGTGTACTTTCCAAAATTTGGTATTTTCTCCATTTTCCTTAGTTTCTCAAAAACACTTATGTAAAAAATGAAAAGAAGAAACTCGTACCTCAGAAATAAGAACTGGATTCTTACAGAAGGCACCCCGTGAATCCACACTATCTCCTAGACGTAGAGGCATCCCAATCCCTCTACTAATCCCTGCACCCAGATGGGTAGGAAGTGGTCCGACTTGGTGATTCATTCAATGATCACTCAAATAGAATTGTGGCCCCTAGATGTGTGTGGTAACCCCATCACGACGTCCTTAGAGATGTCATCCCATTTCCACTCTGGTACCATAAGTGGATGTGTCAAGCTTGTTGAGACCTGATGCTCAGCCTTCACTTGCTGACAAGTGAGGCATCGTGAAAAAAACTCTGCCACTACTTTCTTCATCCCTGGCCACCGATACTGATTTTGAAGGTCTTGGTACATCTTCACCACACAAGGATATACCGCCAAAGGGGAATTATGGAAATCCCTCAACACCTCCTCCCATAACATCATTGGTACTACAGTGCACCCTCTAAAAAGGATAACGTGCTCCCAACCTAAAGAAAATCCATCAGAAGCCTATCCTGAGGATAACTAATCACATGTGGCCTCACAGTCAACATCCACAAGTTGTCCCTCCCTAACTCGCTATAAGAGTGGAGGAGTGACAGTCATTGACTGAAGGTAGACTGCTTCATCACTATCCATGAAGGATATCTGCATCATGGCTAGCTGCTCTGCCTCCTCACTCAGCATATGTAAACCATACCTCCTACTGAGTGTGTATTCCACCACGTTCCCCTTCCCAAGAGTATACACTATCTTAAAGTCATAGTCCTGGAGGAACTCCATCCATCACCATTGTCTCAAGTTCAGGTCCTTATTTGAGAAGATATACTTGAGACTCTAGTGGGCAGAGTAAATAGTAAACTATTCACCCATCAAGTAGTGTCACCACATCTTCAAAGAAAAGACAAGCACCGCTAAATCCAAGTCATGGGTCTTGTAGTTGTGCTCATGATACCCCAACTTCCGTGAGTCTTAGGCGATCACTGATTTCTCATGTATTAGAACACAACACAGTCTGGTCCCTGATGCATCACAGTATACCATGTAGTTGATGCCCTCCTCTAGAAACCTGAATATGGGAGGGCTAGTTAGTATCTGCCTCAGCTCCTAGAAACTCTAATGGCACATTTCCGTCCACACGAAGGGTTTACCCTTCTTTCTCAAATCTGAAAAGGGTGATTCTTCTCTGTAAAATTTGGGTACGGACCTCTTGTAGTATCTGAAAACCCATAAGAAACTTTGCACCTTAGTCACGCTTCTGGGTGGTTCCCAAGCAAGCACTTCTTCTATATTTTCTGAATCCACTGAAACTCCATCCTCCGAGATGATGTGTACTAGGAAGTGGACCTCCCGAATCTAGAACTAGCAATTTGAGAGATTTCCATAAATCTGGTGCTCTCATAGTGTATCTAGGACTATCCACATGTGTGTAGCGTACTCCTCCTCCGATGTCGAGTACACCAAGATGTCATCAATGAAGACCACCATGAAATGATCGAGGTAAGGATGGAAGATCCTATTCATGAGTCCGATGAACACTGTAGGGGCATTGGTCATGCCGAAGGGAATCACCAAGAAGCCATAGTGACCATACCGGCATCTGAAGGATGTCTCCGGTACATCTTCATCCCATACCCGTAGTTGATGATAGCTTAATCTAAGGTCAATCTTCAAGAAACACCTCACTCCATTCATCTGATTGAAGAGGTCATCAATCCTCTATAGTGGATATTTGTTCTTCACGGTCACCTGGCTCAGTCATCAGAAGCCCACACATAGCCTCAAGATCCTATCTTCCTTCTTGGAAAACAAAACCGGGGCTGCCATGGAGAAACACTGGGTCTTACGAACCCCTTACTCTACAAGTACTTCAACTATACTCTCCACTCTCCAAGCTCCATGAGGTCTATCTGATATGTAGGTGTAGATATCAGTGTCATACCTAGGTAAAAGTCAATGAAGAAGTCTATGACTTTGTGAGGAAATAGTCCAAGTACATCTTATGTAAAGACATCCTCATACTCATCCACCACTACAAGAAAGTTCATACTCCTCTCATATGCCGCACTAAGGGTGAGTTTAACTAACTAGTGAGTTATCAACTGCACCCTCCTTTGAGAAATTCCATACTGTGCTGCAAAGGTTCCCTTCTCTCCAGTGAAGGAAAAATCAGTCAATCCTCCTAGACACACTGCAATTTGCACCTAAAACAATCGATCTAACAATAGACTATAGATAACCAGTCCATACCCGAGATGACATTGTAAGGCCTCAACATTGCTACTGTGAGATACTATTCAATGATCTCACATCCTAGATTAAGGTCAAACTGCCAGAACCAGTGTGTAATCATCAAATCCCCTCCCGTAAGAGTTTCTAATCATAAGGATCGAGCCAATGGATCCACCAGAATCTCTGAGCCTCGAATGTGGTCCATGGCAAGGAAAGAGTGACTAGGACCTATGTATATGAAAATTTCATCTAAGTTGGATAAGACATAGATAGAACCTCTAATAATATCTGGAGCACTATGGTTATATGCCTCCATCACCTAAATCTAGCCTCTCCCCTGTCTATCAGCTCCCTGAGCTCATGGTGGACCACCTAGGGGTGGTGGTGGTGGTACCTTGAACCATCATCAACCTCCTGCCGATCAGTCTACTCCCCTTCCACATTTTCCACCCTGTGGACCTTCTTGTTCAAACATATATCTCTACCTCGGTGGTCCCTCGACCACTTACTAGTCATTTATATAGAGATTCAGATAGTTACGATCCATGTTCCCCTATCTGCTGTAGGAGTAACAAACTCTATCCCTCAGATGACCTCCTCTTCCTCACGAGCTCCGCACCTCCGACCCTGTGTCCTAGAGTCATCCACCAAAAGTTATGGCCTACTTGGGCCTCTGTGTCTTTTGCCTACTGCCTACTGTAGATGACTCGACCACCTTCCATCCAGTGGTGGATCTCACCATCGGTGCTTACTCGTCTAGGAAGCTCTCCACCAGCAGAGCTCGCTCTAGCATTCCAGCCTGCATTGGGATGTTGAGTGAAACCATAGACACCCTGATCTCCTATCAGAGGCCCCTATGAAAGGTCCAGACCCTAGTGAAAAGGTCTCGTACCATGTTGGTGGAGTAGCAGGAGAGGTCAGTAAACCTCACCGAGTTCTGGGTCACAGTCAGGCTGTCCTATTATAGGTCCAGTAGCTCTTGAATACGCACTGAGCATAGTGTTGTTGGTACGAACTCCGCCCTGAAGAGGCTCTTGAAGTCAGACTAGACAAGATTCACATCCTCATGTGTCTGGAGTCTCAATATCCACTATCTCCCTATCATTCCCTAAAAAAGTATTGCAGCTAGGACCACCATATGGTCTGTAGGTGTCTCTACCAGGTGAAAAACCTATGCAACTACCTCCATCCAATCCCCACCTTCCTGAGGATCGTACATGACTCAAAACCTTAGAGTACTTTGTCTCTAGAACTTGTGCAGCATGATCAGTTGGTGTGAACTATCCGCTGGTGGGGCTGGTAGCAACTACTGTTATCCAGGTGTTGGTGGTGCTAGTACACCACCCGAAGGTGCTATTGTCGTAAGTGGCCCCTGCACTAATGCCTCATTGCTCGGTGGGCTATCATCGTGATCCCTCGCTGGAATCCTGGCTATCTATCTTAGTGGAGGCATCCAGTAGAGAAACAGATGCACCACAGTCAATAATTTATACCTGGTGAGCATACTCATAATAGATCAAGAGAAAAAAATTCAAAATACATGCAACTGGCATTTTCGTATACCGAGTCAGAAAACAAAATTCAGTGTCCTGATGTATGGATATGTCGGCTTCCGCACCAACACTGGAATCCCTAGCCTAAAATCTAAATTAAAGACACTTAACACTATTTCCCCCATTGAAAATATAGACTTTTAGTTCATCTAGTAGAACTAACCGTCCTCTGATACCACTTTGTCATGACCCATCCCCCGAGGCCTTTGTCGTGACTTCCCTAAGACAACATTCTATAGATTAGGGGATCGTGACTAGCACTGGAAAGGCATATCCCAAAAAGGGAAGGCATTTCCTATAAACCAGTACACACACAAACAGGGCATACTACACAAATCAAACCACAAAGGAAATAAAAATAGTACAACCACCAAAAAGTACCACCGCTGAGAGTAAAAGGGTGTAAACTGAAATTAAAGGGGGCCAGAATACAAGACCAGCTAAAAGTAAAGTACAAAAAAATATGTACATGATCTGGAGGTTATCCGACAAAGACCCTACCTGAAGGTTAGTTACAACTCGCGGTCAGATGTCACTATAGAACACAACGTCTATTGATCCACCTTCAAGCATCATCTAGCCCTAGATTCCCAAATTCCCAATTAAAGTTGTTCATTGTCTGCACAAAACACAATAGGTACGGGCAAAGCCTACGTAGGGTTGAGTATAACAATACTCAGTAGGGACCCCGAGACCCCCAAAGGTCTCTCAAAAATCCAAAAAGTAAAATACCACAAAGGAAATACCACAGAGGTAATACCACCAAGAAAGATCTCAAATACATAACACAAAGTAAAAGACACAGCTCACACCAGGTATAACATAAGTACAAAAGTAAAGATCATTAATCATAAATCTAGATCATCTTATTCTATTTAGAGGATCTATTGTTGATCCACACAGGGTTGCTAGGTGCTGATCCATACAGGGTCACTAGGTGCTGATCCACACAGGGTCACTAGTCATTCTTCACGTCCCATCCAGTGATTATCCAATAAAAACATATATTTTAATTTCATTTTAATGTTATAAAATGTTCATTTTTGATCTTATGGGCCTGAGTTATTGGATTTTAATTTTTAACATCCATTCTCGTCATTTGTGCACTTCATGCCTAATGTACACCAATTTAGGCCCAATGATTCATCTGATTTTAAGGAATATAATTATCCATTTTTTAATTTTATATTTTGAGAAATGGATCTAAACTTTAATATGAACATTTTTCATTGAGGGATCAATAAAAGATTCATAAAGGATGATGGATATATTTGGCGATGAAAGGAAACAATTCTGGAGAAAGAAGATTGGACACCAGACCACTGATGAGAATGTGGGGGCCACAATACAGGCCCAATAAAGCCTAACTTTTGTTGTATGATAGAATAAAAAAATAAGAACATTTCTTCCAATAGTGATAAGAGATAATTCGGAGTTTTAAATGGAGTTTAATGTGGCCCAATTTGGTGATAAAATTATGGGCCAGATTCTGCGGCCCAGAAAAACATCCCACACATTTAATAATATCTCTCAAACCATAAACTATTATGATCTGAAATATTACAGGATATCAGTGGAAATTTGTATCTTAATTTTTGTACTATATGTCCCACCAAACTTCAGCCATCTAGATGCTCATTTGAACATATACATCGAGTCATACAAGTTGGCTCGGATTGTTTTTCAAGGATAGAAAAATCAACTCTCCCTAAACTTTCTACCCACTTATGGACTACCACAATTATTTGAGGAGACTTGGAATATTAAAGGCTAAAACCAAGGCTTGAAAAATTTCTATTTAATGTAGTGGTGTTGGAGGAGTTGGGAATCTTTGGTGCTTTGTTTAATTGTAATGTTTTGTTGCGAATTTGTTGCCTTGAGTTTGTCTTTATCATGTAAGTTGTTCAATTCACATTAGTCTCTTAATAAATTTTTTTCTTATACTCTTATTTTATTCTTATTAATATCACATTGATACCATTGGTTCAAAGTGTGAATTTATTCATACCAAACCTTGTGAAATTATAACACAACGGCGGAGTGATCGATATTTCATTGTCTTTTTTCTTACTTCTCCAATTCCCCCCTCATGAGTCTACTTTCTTCTTCCATTGAAACCATAGAATCAATGGAGGGCTAATTAACTTATGGTTTGATCCAAGAGATTAGAAAGGGGCTGGATTTGATGTTATTTATCACCCCATTAATTTCTAATCACTTCTTTTAATTGATATTTTTTATTTGATGATTTTAAAACTTCTTCATCCTTGTTGAATTTTAAGGCCACATACTTCAAGTGATAATACGAAACTTTACCTTGGAGTGATCATAAATTTGATCCTCCAAGTGTATAGGTGATTAGTATTATGGTTTTTTGGTATTAAACCCATAATTTATGAAGTTTTTGTATCTTATTTAATAAACCTATCCTGAATATAAGAAGTTGAAACTATTAAAAAGATAATTTCATCCAATCCACCCCCAAGTGATAACCTAGGATAAAATAATTATTTTAATTTGAATTACCTTAAGTCTATTAGTGTTATTTAAAACCATCTAAAATATAAACCAATTTGTATTCTCCATATCCAAAAATCTATCTCATAGGTTATGTATCTTAGGTATCTTCTTAGGTCTCAGTGGATTCGACAACCCAAACTAGACCACAAGGACTGTCCTACCTTCATCTCTTGGGTAAATTTGAGCGTGAATAAAATTTTTGTGCCATTGTTGAGGACCAAGTAAGTACCTTAGACCCAAACCTTAATTCTTAACCCCCATTATTATATTCTCACCTAAGATATCTTATCTTATCCCTTTCTCTCTTTTTTCCTTTTGGCACATGTCTGCCTACACCTGTGAAAATTAAAACAAACTAGTAAGGGTGGAAAGTCCTAGGATAGGGGAGTCAAGTGAACCTATGGGATTGTTTCCATTAGATCCTAATATTATTGATACTTCAGAATCAAAAATTGAATCAATTATAATGGAGATTCTTCCAAGAAATTAAATTGTAAATCCTGGGGGAAATCAAATGGGAATCCAAAATCAAGAATCTCCAAACCTAGGGAATGTAGTCGATCAAACCATGAATGACTACATCACTCCAACTTGGACCGATGCCCCCATCATGCATTAGAAACAATTCCCTAGGAGATATCAATTACATCATTAAACCCCATGTCCTAAATCACCTTCCAACCTTTCACGGGATGGAGTTTGAGATGTCATACCTTCATGTCAAAGAGTTCAACGACATTGTTGAAACCATGTTCCCACCACATCAACTTGAGTTAGCTAAGATGAGAATCTTTCCTTTATCACTAAAGGATTGAGCAAATAATTGGTTAACCAATCTAATAACTGCATTAATCCACTCCTGGCACAAATTACAAAGAGAATTCTACAAAAAATACTTTCCCCACCACAAAACAATTGCCCTTAAAAAAGCATCCAAAACTTTTTTGAAAAAGAGGGCGAGTCATTCTATGAAACATAAAAGAGGTTCAAAGACACAATAAACATGGTTCCACACCATGGTTTTTCTATTCCTGAACAAGTTATAATTTTTTATGAAGGGTTAGGCCTAGGGAAACAATTCATTGACATGATGTGTAATGTAATATTTAAAAACAAAGACCCAAATGATGCTTACAAGTATCTAGAAATCCTTACCGAACAAAACCAAACATGGGGGACATCACCATACTATGAGAAGCCATCCAAATCTGGTGGAATTCACACAATTAGGGGGGATGAAAGCCTTAGGGAGAAACATTTTTCACTCACTAGGAAGGTTGAGGAGATCGATCTTAGGAAGGTCCATGAAATTCAAATCGTTGACCCTGTTTGCACAATTTGTGACAAACATGACCACAAGACCAACAACTTCCCAACCATCCCTTCCATTAAAGATGTTCTTCTAGGAGGACCACCAGTGGAGGTCAATTCTCTAAACTTTCAAAATCCCCAATACTAAAACACATTCAACCCAAGGTATAATGACCACCCAAGATTTCGCTAGAAAGATAACCAACAACCTAGCCAACCACAAGGACCAAATCCCTACCCTACACAAAATTTCCAAAACCATAACCAATTCCAACCACAACCAGTCCAATACCAACATCCTCTTGTCCAATACCAACAACCCATACAACAACCAAAGTATCCTCCTAGGAAAAACCAACCAACACAAGCCCCCACTCAATTTTTCCCTCTTCCAATCCTTGAGAAGTTGTGTAAACAAATGGACAAAATAAACTCAAAATTCTCTTCCCTTAAACAAGAACTTAAAACCATCAAAACTGGGAAGGCACCCAAGCCTACTCAGGAGGTACCATCCTTAAATTTAAGGGTAGAGTCAGGTTTCACTCAAACATCTCATGAAAAACTAAATGATGTGACAATTTTAAGAAGTGGGAAATCAATTGAGAAACATGAACAAATAAGTCAAAAACCATGTGAAGCTTCAAAATATAATGAAAATTCAAATGAACCACATGATCAAACTGAGGAAACTGATAACAATGTGAAAGAAACAACCCTTCAACAAACAAACCCACAACATGCACCATTTCCTCAATGCATGAGGGGGAAAACCAAGCCTGAATTGAATGAAACATTGAGGGAAATATTATCACAATTCAAGTTGAACATTCCACTCCTCGATGATATTTGAACCATTCCTGCATACTCAAAATACCTTAAGGACCTCTGCGCATTTAAAAGTAAATTCTCACATAAGAACCAAGTCCTTCTAGCAGTAAATGTTAGCAGAACAATCCAAGGAACCCTTCCCCCAAATATGAAATACCCAGGATGTCCTTACATCAATGTTGTACTAGGAGAGAACAAAGTTTTCAAATCCTTGTGTGACCTAGGTGCTAATGTCAATCTCATTACCTATGCTATGTACTGCCAGTTAGGCTTGGAAGAGCTCCAACCCACATCTGTCAAACTTCAACTTTCTGATCGTATCACTAGGGTTCCAAAGGTGATTTTAAAGGATGTTTTGGTAAAAGTAGAAAACTTCGTCTACCCTGTTGAGTTCATTGTCCTTGAAAACAATCCTAACTTAGGAAACAAGTAACAAACCCCAATCATCCTTGGTCGTCCCTTCCTTGCAACAATCAACTCTGTTATCCAATTCCGAAATGGTAACATGACCATCACCTTTGGAAACATGAGTCTAGACTTGAACATCTATATTGAAAGCTCACAAATAGGGGATGATGAGGAAATTCATGAAGTAAATATTATAGGAAGCATTGATAATGAATCCATAGAACATCAAGGAATATTTGAGGAATGTTTAAGTCAGGATGATATTAATTTCCTTTGTTCACATGAAGGAAGTTTATCTATTTTGCTAGAATTACTTTCAGATTGCTCCTATGATGAACTCTTAATACCAACAATCAGGGAAATATTCCAAGAAACCACATTCATGGAGACCACTCCAACTTCCTTCCCTAAATCTAATTAAGACAATCTAGTATCTGAAACTTCTACACGTGGGGAATCATTCCTATATGAAACTATAAAAAAATAAATTGATCTTGAGCTAATATCACAATATTCTACTGAAATTTTGAACCAACCAGATCTTGAATTGAATGAACTTCCTTCTGAACTTAAGTATTCCTTCCTGGGAGAAAATGGAACACATCCTATAGTCATTTCTTCTTCTCATCAAGCCGATCATGAGAGTATGCTTCTAGATGTCAACAAGAAACACACGAAATCCATTGGATAGACCTTGTCTAATATTCCTGGGATTGGCCCACTAATCAGGACTCGTAGGATTATTCTAGAATCTGATTCAAAGCCATGTCGTCAACCTCATTGTTGACTCAATCCTAATCTCATGGAAATAGTGAGAAAAGAACTTCTAAAATTGTTAAAATATGGTATCATATATCCCATAGCAGAGAGTGAGTGGGTCATCCCAATCCAAGTGGTTCTCAAAAAGGTTGGAATCATAGTGATAATCAATAAGGATGGAGAGATTATTCCAACAAGGGTGAGTATTGGTTGGAGAGTCTACATCAACTATAGGAAGCTAAATGCATTTACCAAGAAGGAACATTTAACCTTAACATTCATTGAACGAGTCCTTGAGAGAGTCGCAAGTCACGATTTCTACTATCTCTTAGATGGGTACATGGGGTATAATCAAATTGATGTCTCCCTAGAGGATCAGGGGAAGACTAAATTCACATTTCCATTCGACACCTTTTCTTTCAAACGCATGCCCTTCGGGTTATGTAATTCCCTTGGAACCTTCCAGCGGTGCATGATGGGAAAATTCTCATACATGGTAGGGGATTTTCTAGAGGTCTTCATGGATGAATTCTCTATGTTTGGGGATACATTTGAGGGATGTATGAAGAATGTGGAGAGAATATTTTCAAGATGTGAAGAAAATAATCTAGTCCTAAACTGGAAAAAATCCATTTCATGGTTAAAGAGGGACTATTTCTTGTCCATCTAGTCTCGAGTAGGGGTATTAAAGTTGATAAATCCAAGGTTGACATCATTTTTCACCTTCAATTACCCAAAACTATCAAGGAAGTGAGGTCTTTATTAGGACATGTTGGGTTCTATAGAAGGTTCATTAGGAATTTTAGCTCTATTTCTCAACCACTTTGTTCTCCATTGGTGAAAGTTGATCCATTTTTATAGACAGAAAGCAGTGAGGAATCATTCTCTACACTCAAGTTAGCTCTTATCTCTCCACCTATCATTCAGTATCCAATGTGGAACCTTCCTTTTAAACTTATGTGTGATTCCAGTGACTTTGTTGTAGGAGCTGTGTTAGGACAACATTGTGATAAAACTCCTTATGTCATTGCTTATGCAAGAAAATCCTTAAATGACACCCAAATCAACTAAGCCACCACTGAAAAGGATTTACTTTATATTGTGTTTTACTTAGAGAAGTTTAGGTCCTACCTCTTAGGATCCCCCATCACTGTGTTCACTGACCATTCTACACTGAAATACCTCTTCCAAAAACAAGATGCTATGTCTAGACTGATTAGGTGGGTCCTTCTATTACAAGAATTTGACGTCACAATCAAGGATAAAAAGGGTGTTGAAAATTTTGTAGTTGATCATCTCTCTAGGTTGGAATTCAATGACAGCTCAAATCACCTTTCTATGTCTGGTTCATTTCCCGTTGAGGACCTCTATTCAGTGAGTGATTACCTATGGTATGCCGACATATCCAACTTCTTAGTTACAGGAGTCATTCCAAAATTATTAGGGACTCAAACTGAAAGGAAATTCCTTTATGATGTCAAGAAATATGTGTTTGATTATCCATACCTCTATAAGTTCAGTCTTGGCCTAGTCATTAAGAGGTGTGTCCCATAATATGAACAAGATTCCATCCTTAAATTCTATCATAGCGAGGCATGTGGGGGTCACTTTTCCTCTAAGAAAAAATCTGCTAAGATTCTTCAGAGTGGTATATTCTAGCCCACCCTCTCAAGGGAATCCTATAAAGTTTTTCAAAGCTGTCCTAAGTGTCAATAAGTAGGGTACATCACAAAAAGTAATCAAATTACACTCACTCCCATCTTAGTGGTTGAAATCATTGATTGTTGGGGAATCAATTTCATGGGTCTCTTTCCAAACTCTAGGGGATATCTGTACATCCTTTTAGCTGTCGATTATGTCTCCAAATTGGTTGAGTCCATTTCTAAAAAATCCAATGATCATAAAAATTTGATTAAATTTCTCAAGGAAAACATCCACTCTAGATTTGGAATTCCTAGGGCTGTCATTATTGATTATGGAACTCATTTTTGCAATCATCCATTCTCAGCACTCATAGAAAAGTATGGAATTTATAAAAAAGTGTCCACTTCTTACCACCCATATACCAATGGTCATGCTGAGTTAGACAATAGAGAAACCAAACAAATTCTTGAGAAAACTATTAATCCATCTAGGAAATATTGGTCGAGCAAACTCTTAGATTCTCTTTGGGCCTATCAAACCATATATAAAACCATTTTAGGAATGTCCCTATATAGGTTGTTTTATGGTAAAGCATGCCATTTTCCAGTGGAGACTGAACATAAGGCCTTTGTGGAAATTAAGAAAATAAATTATGACCTATCATTGGCTGAAATAAAAAGGAAATTAGATCTCAATGAAATTGAGGAACTTAGGATGGAGGCTTATGAAAATTCAAGGATCAATAAATCTAAAGTACAAGCCTACCAATCTTGAAATCTTAAAACCAAACACATTGTACCATGTAAACCTATTTTTTTGTATAGTTCTAAACTTCATTTACACCCAAGAAAGTTGAGTTCTATATGGTCAAGTCCATACATAGTACATAAGGTGTACCCTCACGGGGTTTTAGAAATTCAAGATCCCACCCATGGTAAAACCTTTAAAGTTAATGGTCATAGAGTCAAACTATTCATTTAACCATTCAAAAAAATGAAGTTGATGAAAACTTGTGTAAACCAACCTTAGATGAGGAAAATACTTAAATAATTAACTGTCTAAGTTGAGCTAGCGACATTAAACTAAATCTCTTCACAGGAGGCAACCTGTGATTTTCATCTTTGTGAATCATTTTTTTAATAGGATTAATGAATCATTCTGATATTTAAAAATAATATAAAAAAATAGATTGTTGACCTATTCTTCTATTGTGAGTATGTATGGGTATGAAAGAGGAGTTCCATATTCATCTGTTTCATGTGGTGTGATCCTTGAGTAATCTTGCCCAGAAATTTAAAAAGAAGATAATGTATCATCAGTTTATTTTATTTTTATGTGTTTGTAGGTTAATAAAAAAAATTTAAAAGGCCACATCTTAGGTCATGGAGAAAACCCCATCACAACCAGCGAAGCCGCGGGGACTCAAACCTGAGACCGAAGGGAGACAGGGGCGCGCGCTTACCACTGACCTATGGCTTATAGTTCTTCCTTATTCTATAATTTTTTTTATATATACTTATATTTTACTTTTTTTTATTATTACTTGAATAAATATATATATATCTATATATATATTTATAGTTTTTTTTACCTTCCACTAAGGAATTCTTAGAGTGACATGGAGATCAAGGGATTAAAAGGGAGTAGCAAGAATTTCAACTTCATCCACCATGTGACATCATTCCATGATCCTCATTTTCAATTTCCTTTTTGAACTTCCATTCTCTGCCTCTACCCCCTTCTAAAATTTCTTTTCTTTAATGAATGGGGATAATGTTATTTTAAGTTGCGGGGAGATAAAACTTATAAAAAATTATTTTGTGTGAAAAAATGAATGATTTGAAAAAAAAAGTGTTCCTTAATGGAAGGAAAAATTTTCTTTAACCTTGAACATAATAATAGACATTGTACACTTTAAAACTGAATATCAAATAATTTAGCATACCATGATTCTGATTTTAATCCATGTATAATTTCATGAGCATAGATTTTGGAAAATGTGATTGTCTAATGTAAAATTTCATCATTTATATTTTCATCCAAATAAAAAATTGATATCACAACACACATCCTTTGGACAGTGGGGTATTAGTTTGAGTTCATGGGGTACCCCAAATAAATAGCATAGTTTTGGTGATCATTTTAGTTTTAATACGAGTATTCAGTAATAAAAAACAATAAATTTGTGCATAGAGCAATGAAACGACCTAATGTGTGGCTTTCGGCACTTGGGGATCGTGACTCCATATTTTTCTAGACCAGAGTTAGTAATTTTATCCTTAGTTGTGGTAATTTGACTTTTTTTTTGACTAAGTTAACTCAAGATGATGCTCGAGTATGTGAGCTTCACTTGGTTCCCTAAGGTATTTGAGCCTGGGAGTCATCGGTAAAGTCTCGCTACATGGGTTGACTCTTTTGAATGCAATTTCAATTGCCATGGAAAAATTGAAAAAAAACAAAAAAAAACAATAAAAATATTGAATACTCATCTTAATATTGAAATGTGATTCCACCTAGCGCTTCCATCATTTACTTCTTGAATAAAGATGAACCCCCATATCTATTGTGATGTACAACACATCATCACTCTTAATTGATATTGAATGAAATATGGCGATGAATTTGAACAAAGGAATGAGCTTGGGATTTGGATCTGATTATGAAACTATCTTGTATTAAAATATTTTGATGGGTTTCATGATTGTTTGGTATAAGGTTTTTTGGTGATCATCGTGTATTAAAATGTTTTTGGAAAAGGGAATTCAAATTTCATATTATTGAGATACATTTTGCTCGGGACTAGAAAATATATAGTTGGGGGTGTGATTAGCCAATAAAAACACATATTTTAATTAAATTTTAATGATATTAAATGTTAATTTTTGATCTTATGGGCCTAAGTTAGTGGATTTTAATTTTGAACATCCATTCTCATCATTTGTCCACTTCATGCCTAATGTACACCAATTTAGGCCCAATGATTCATCATATTTTAAGGAATATAATTTTCCATATTTTAATTTTATATTTTTAGAAATGGATATAAACTTCAATATGAACATTTTTCATTCAGGGGTCAAGGGAGGATTCATAAAGGATGATGGGTATATTTTGCGATGAAAGGAATCAATTCTAGAGAAGGCAGATTGGACACCAACCCACTGATTAGAATGTGGGGCCCACAATATAGGCCCAATAAAGCAAAAATTTTGTGGGATGATAGAATACATCAAGAGGAAAATTTATTACAATAGTGATAAGAGCTAATTTGGAATTTTAAATGGATTTTCATGAGGCCCAATTGGGAGATAAAATTATGGGCCAGATTCTACGGCTTAGAAAAACAACCCACACATTTAATCATATCTCAAAAAAATAAACTATTGTGAGCTGAAATTTGTCATTATATCAGGGGAAATTCGTATATTCATTTTTTTATTCTATGGCCCAACAAAACTTGGCCATATAAATTCTTGTTTTAACACATTTGTCGAGTCATTCAAGTTGGCTCAGATTGTTTCACTGGTGGAAATCCCACCTATACCAACACTTCTTTTCCAACGGTTTGGAAAAGCTGTTGGGAAAATAATCTATACCAACGGTTCTGTGAAACCATTGGCGTAGAATAATATATGTTGGGTTTTATCAATGATTATATTAAACCATTGGAAAAAATCATCTCAATACCAACGGTTCATATGAACTGTTGGGATAGAGACACCAAATAAATCCAGCCATTGGGCTCCTTCTCCCATCAGGTCACGCCCCACTTCTCCATACCTACAGCACAACACCATTCTTCCTAACCTCCTCTCACCGCCTGACCTCACCTTTACACCTAACCTCCCCTCATCGTCGCTCCCATTCCGTCCTCCCCTCGCCATTTTTCTCATTCCCCACACGCTCCCTTCCCCCCTTTCCAAATCCCCCTTACTGCTCGCCACTCACTACTCCCCGCTCACCGCTCCCTGATCCCTGCTCCATGTTAGCCACTCCCTGCTCCCAGCTCATCGTCACCCTCCTCTCCCCTCCCTCTAATCCCAAACCCTAGCATCCATCGCTCGTCCCTCCCCCGCAAATTCTTCACTCTGTGTGTCATCTGCGACGTGCACAAAGGTAGCATTTCTGATTTTAGAAGTTTCTATTTTAGGGTTATTCATTGATTTCACTGAATTATGGTGAAATAAATTATTTATGATAGATATTTTTCTATAATTAGGAATAGGGGAACCGTAAATCAATGTTTCATATTCTTTTTTTTGGGTTATTCAATGTTTCATATTCTGTTTTTACTATAATTAGAATTATGAAGGGTTATTCATCGATTTTGCTATAATTAGGAAGGGTTATCCATCCCTTCCTGTTTTTTTCACATCGATCCATTAAGGTATTCACTTTTTTATATTCTTCCAAGGGTTTTTTCCTAAAATAAATTTTATTAGTCATTGAATAGGCATTTTCAATTGGGGCTTTGTGCAGCCGAGATTCATGGATGCATTGAGAGTGATATAGAAGAATAACAACACTATATGAAGGATTCATTTTTCAAAATTATTTTCCTTTACAAAAAATATATATATGTGAAGTGTATGTTATGTTACATTTCCATTCGATTGTTTTTTATATTAACAATTATGGTAATAAGGTGGGTTTATCAACTTCTAAGTTATAACACTAACTGAGGCTTTTTTTCTCAACAATGGAGCACTTTTTTTGTAGCTTAAAAGTGTTTGATTTTCTTTTCGCTTTCTTAATTCTCACATTCTAGACATGATTTGTTGAGGAAACATGGTTTTCTCTTCTTTCGCATGTTTATTATTTTTTGAAAATTTCATATTCACTTGAACAATTACAGAACTCTCAATGTTTTTCATTTTTTAGTTTATCCTTTTATAACTCATCAGCCCATATGATCAAACATTCTTTCTTATCATGTTCAACCTTCTTCACAGGTGTGGATCCATTTGTAGCAACTGGTTTAGAACATGATAACATTGTCTCTTTTCCCTTACCACTAATCAAATTCTTTTGACACTAGAATCAAATCCATACATATGACAGCTCCAGGACCAACATAATTATACCTTAAAGAACATCTTCAACTACTTTTGATTTTCCTTAGGAAATCTCTTAGGATCTTATTTATAAATGTCAACTACTAATCCAATTCTACTATCTATTTCTTGGATGGTTTCCATTTTCGGTTTATATTTTTTATCATAAACATTATAGATCTTTATTTGTATAATTTCCCCTTATCTAACTTTGATCCTTGTTTCTAGGGCGTATCATGGTTATTTCGGGTTCACCTCAGATGTGATTTGGCATCCGCTACCGAAGGTAAAGTAGTTTGGATCATCTTGGTTCATCTTCCACCATTTGAGGTTGGTTTATTCTACCCTCTTTGTTTGGCCCAATTTATTTTGGGGCTTTTGGTGATTTATGTGTCCATGAAAAATATATATTAAGTATGAATTTCATGAATAAGACTAATTTACATCTTTCCCCTCTTATGATTTTCCTTCTTCTATGTATTTTTTACTCTAGATATGGAACTAATGGATATAATTATTAATATGGATTGACTGATTATTATTAACTTCATGATCGATTAGAACCCAAATGAATGAAATTGTCTAAGATAATATAAAAAAACATGGAAAACTAAATATAATAGAAATTTCCCCAACAAACATGTATTGAACAAAACTAAACTAAGCTCAAACTCGAGCCAAACTGATTATATACCATTAATAGGAAGAGTAATTGCTAATTAATAGGAATGTACTATTTGATAGTATCATTTTTAAACATGGATCTGTTTCCCCTTTGCTTGCAGGAACATGATTTCACCCATGGGGCGTTGTGGTTCTTATATGTTGGGCAGTGACGTGTATAGTCATAGGAGACAGGTATGTTTGAGTTTAGTTTTTATTTTATTTTCATTGTCGCATTGGACACTTAGGTCTTTTACTACTTTCTATGGATAGAGGGTAGTTATATTCTTCAAAGGGGTTCAAATTGATTTAGCCCACCATATTTGATCCGAGGTAAGATTTTATGGTTACTACTTGTCTCGCACCTCATGTACTTGGTGATTTTGGTGTTTTTGACTCCATATTATGGTTTCGGTAGGGCATTGGATGGTTTTTTGTTGGTTTGGGTGGATTTGGTTCTCTACTTCCAATTGAGGTAAGACTTTAATGTCGATGATTGGTTTCTCATTGGTTATTTAGCGTCCTTTATGTGTTTTTAGGTTCTTAATATCCTTTGTGTAATGTGTTGATCCCTTCTCATTGGTTTCAAGACATAAAGTCAAGGGAGACTCACCTTTTTGTGCATATGTAAGTAAGTATATGTATGTGGGTTCCCCTGTTACATGTCTAGTCATCCATGGCAGTGATTATGCACGTATGGGGCTAGTTGTGCCCATATATATATATATATATATATAAATTCATACGCAGGTGAGTGGAGACTGTTATATGCATATAAGCATATGTGAAAGGATCCCCTTGCACATGCTCATGGCCATGTGGGTGTGTGCATAGGGGATGGGTTTCTTTTCATGTGTCTGAAGGTGCGTATAACCAGTGGGGGAGAAACATCCTTTAGTTAGAAATCTCTAAGAGCCAAAGTGGATGGCTTGGTTCCACCTTGAGGTAGAAACCCTCTCCCAGCCTCTTTAATTCACGAATGCTTTAAATTGAATTTAACTTCTTTCTTAATTCTACTTAATTATATTTAATTTCATACCTTAAATAACTTTTCTTTAATATAATTATTTCATTTTATAAATAAATTCATGTTTTTATAATAAAACCCCTCCAATGGAGGTGCGATGTCTGTGACAACTCACAGTGATAGTTATGATTATCTAGTAGGTTAAGTTATTGCATTTGATTTGTGGTGGATGAATTTTAGAATAAATGTTAAATATAATTAAATGAATTTTGTGATAAAGGAATTCCATGATTTTATAATAAAACCCCTCCAATGGAGGTGCACTATCTTCTAAACCAAAGTGTAGTGATGGTTATTTGTATCATGTTGGTATTTGGTTTGATTTTTTCATATGTCTCTTGCTGGTGTTTGTTTTGTGGCATGTTAGTTTTTTTTTTCTTTGAATAATATAAATTGGATTATCATACTCATTTAGATCAAATGACATTTCCAGAGTAGGCATATGTCTTGACCATGACACTTTCATTTTCACCCTTTGAATATTATAAATGAAATTTCCATGTTTAGGCGAAGTGAAAGAATTTTTAAATGGTTTGTTTAGGGTGTATGATTCTTTTCTATCGTTTCATTTCCATTTATACGTTGTGTAATTATTATGCTCACTACAACCTTCCTACGATCCCTTGTTTTAACATATTAAATAGTTGATTTGTTTTATCATGTCCGTTGGGACCTTATCTTTTGGCGAAACCTATTTCGGGTGTTTTCCTGGCCTCTTGGCCACCCCTTTGGGTGTTTACCTAAGCCTATATATCTAAAAACACTGATGGTGTCAAAACCTGTTAGGCTTATGGTGCTCCCCATCATAAGATTCATCTTAGCACTGTTTGGGGTGTTTACCTGGCCTCGATGCACATCTAATTTTTTACATATATGAATTCTCCCATAAGATTTGTGTTGCATCCTGAGATGTTAAAACATACTCAAATTTTATTATTCTCAAGGTGACTGAAGTTTTATTATTAGAGCTCCAAGAAATTAATATACCATTGATAAGTAATACAACTGTATAATTTGACTCTCAATCAGTAGTTTCAACTACCTAGTACCACTATTAAAAAAACAAATATAAAATATATATCTTTATTATACCACAATCCATAATCAAGAGTCTATTTTTATAACATAAGACCGGTTTCTATAATGTGAAGGAAAACTCCATAGGATTTATTTGGAATCTTGTATAAAGAGTAATCAAAATTTTGATATCTAGTATAGACATTGGTAAGTAGAATAAAATTTTAATAATACTTAAAAACTCTATATGATCACTAGTCCTCCCCACTTCATGCCATGACCACTTGGATCCATGTTTTATAAGAGTGGAGTCCTATCCTGATTTTTCCATTCTATGGATTCATTAATTGCATATGGAATTATATAACATGATTGATAAAAATAAGAATAAAATCTTTTCTACTAAAATATGATTAATTAACTTTCTCAACAGAGTTGATGAAACCATTTATGTATGGTTTTCTGTTTTGTACTTGTCCTTGCCCTTCCGAGTTTGATATTTTTATGATCCCAATGATCTGATGAGTGTTTTGACCCGTGTAGAGAAAATGCTTCTACATTATATTTTTTTTTCTGTGTGACAACACTAAACAACACACACCTCATATAGTGTAGTTGGAGCTTTCTACAATAATGGGGAATCTGATGGATAATCAGCTCTGTGATAGTATTCCATGAGTCTTGTGATCAATGTTGAGACTAACTAATCACAATTTCTGCCAGCAGGGCGAAGGCCGGAATGTTACCCCACCTCCTCCTGCTCCCTTCGCTCCTGGCCAGAAAATGATTCCCCGCGAATGTCACTGGACCGAGCCAACACCCCACAGTCATGTCGTGGTCATGCCGCGATCACTCCGCGGTCACCCCGCGGCGGTTCGCACTCCTATCATAATTCGATGTATGATACCTAGATAGAGTTTTAGATACATTACCCACCCATAGTTAATGGGGAGGGAGGCCCTCAGGTAGAAAATCTCTGGATTGAGTCTCTCATGAAAATATTTAGTCACCTATAGACAACATTGGAGATGAATGTGAAGCTTGCTACATGTATTCTACAAGGACCATCTAAGTGCTTGAGGGAAATCATAGTAAATGATGGAGAATAAGAAGACTTGATAATACTTTTATAATTATTTTTGTATTTGTAAAAGTGTCTAAAATGTTTTTGTTTTAAAATGATAACCTATTTTTGGAAAAAAATTTCAATTCTGTTAGAAAAAAGGGATAGTGTTAATTATTTTCAAGGTTTTAAAGTGATATTAATAAAACATAATTATAATATTTTAAAGGATTGAAGCCAAATGTAATTTTAAAATAGATGCTTTTGAACTATTTGAATGTTAGAAATGTTTTACGAAAATCTATAATTGTTTTTAAATGGTTTCATAAACAATTATCGTTTCTCTTTATTAGATGAGTTTTTCAAAACCACATGGGTAAAAATAATGTTTTAATGAATGGTATTTATTTTTAAAATAAGTTTTGATAAAACCATGTTGGGTTAAATAGGTAAATTTGGATCAAATATTCAATGAAGTAAAATTCCATATTGTTGTACTTTTATGAATTTATAAATTATTGGATTTTAGTTTTATTTAAATGATGTCTTGAGATTACTTATTGATCAATTTTATGTCTCATGGGGCTGTAGTTTTGAAGTTCATTTTGATGGTGTTTGTGTTTCTTGTTTTAGAGTGTGTATATATATATATATATATATATCAAGAATAATATAACATATATAGAAGGCATAAGATGAATTACAATGAATAACAAACCACTCAACCAATGGGTGGAACAAGGTGACCAAGCACCAGGAACAAGGCCAGCCAAGAAAAGAACCAGCCCCCAGGGAGAACCAAGGGTACAGAAGTAAGCCAACTGCCCAAAATTCCAAGCCACGTGGAGTCCAAAACCTAGAGAGAGGAAGCAAGCACTGTCAAGAGCATGTGGCCAACAAAAATCCTAACCACAGAAAGCAGTGCCCAAAGGAATAGACCACAACAACCACCATCAGCCCACCAATAGCAGCAAAGAAGCAGCCTCTGCATGAAGAGATGTAGAATAAACATGTGAACATCAAACGAACATCCAACCGAAGACCCGAGAATCACATGAAACCACCATGCCATCATGAAAGCACCAAGGCCCACTCGACGCAAGTGACAACCAAGAGGAAAATGCACGCACCCACCCACACGAACCCACACACCCACCCCACAGAGAGCACACACTCCCACACTCAAAAACACACGCATGCACCCAATCACATGAACGCATGCTCCCAACCACCAACATAAGGAAGTCGCCACAGTCCACCTATGAACCATCAGCCACTACAACCACCACAATCCAGCCTGCACCAACCACATCCAGCCCACACCAGCCCCCTTACACCTTCATTTCAGCCTGCTGCCACCAGTATTCCAGCCCGCAGCAGCCCCCCTGCCACCTTCAAATCAGCCTGCACAATCCCCCACCACCTGCAACCAGCCCCCTTCCACCAGCATTCTAGCCCCCTTCCACCTGTATTCGAGCCTTCACCAGCCCCCAGCCACCTGCAATCCAACCCGCACCAGCCACCACCCCCGGCCTCCTACAAAACACTCATTCCAGCCCTCTTCCACCTGAAAAATAGCCCCAGCCACTAGTTCTAACCCTCACCAGCCCCCGGCCACCTACATCCCAGCCCACACCAGCCCCTGCCACATGACCAACAGCCCCTATCCACTTATAATTGAGACTACACCAACCCCCTTCCACCTATCCCAGCACGCACCAGCCCCCTGCCATCCCCCTGTCACCTGCCTTCCCGCCCACACCATCCACTACAGCCCACACCAGCCACTGCACCAGCCCCCAACCTCCTACATTCCAACCCACACCAACCCCCTATCACCTACAAAACAACCCCATAACACCTGTTCCAACCCGCACCAACCCCCTTCCATCCCCTTCCACCTGCATTCCAACATGCACCAGTCACTGCAGCCCAAACTAGCAACAGACACCAACCACAGTAGCCAAAACCCTAGCCCATGAAAACCACCATCCCACACCCAAATCTACAACAAACCAGCACCCCATCCACCAGAAAACCACTGCCACTACATATAGCCAAAATAACCAGCCTACAAAACCAGTACTCCAGCCCCCATCCAAACCACACCTACAACACAGAAAAAACAGCAGTCTGTCCCTAGAGGAAGCCAACAAAGGGCCTTTACAAAGAAAATTCCTAAGGGTGGATTCAATGGATTTGACCACTCTCTTGGGTAAAATTAAGTGATAACACCAATAAGCTTGCATAATAAAAAGAACCGGTTGAACAAGTTGTAATCGCCCAACATAGGAGAGAGAGTTATTAGTCCAAACTTTAACTCTTCGAACAATTTTCTCTTCCAAGACCACACAATAAGAAGCTCTAAGCTTGGAAGTGATGAGGGGAACTCCCAGATAAAAAATAGGAAGAGACCCCTTCCTAACCCCCATAAAAGCCTCAATAGGATCACAAACATATGGAGAGATACCAGCTGCAAACAAAAGGGACTTTGAAAAGTTAAAATTCAGTCTAGATAGGGATGAAAAATGATCCAAAGCATGCTTTAAGACTAAAACTGAATCCAAATAACCATAAGAAAATAATATATGGTCATATGCAAAACAAAGGTGAGAAATAAAGTTTTTACCACATTGCTGATGAAACTTGTAAGCATCTAAAGATAAAATAAGGGAGTCCAGGATGCGCGAGAAAAACTCCATGAAAATCACAAAAAGGAAAGGCAAAAGCCGATCCCCTTTCCTGAGCCCTTTTTCCCTCGAAAAGTAGCCATGTAAATTCTCATTAATGTTCACCGAGAACATTGAGGTAGAGACGCATATTTTAACCCAAGACAAGAACCTAATCGGAAATCCGAGTAGATCGAAAGCATCCCATAGGAAGTCCCAAATGACTAAATCAAAAGCCTTGAATAAATCAATCTTGAAGGCACACCTAGGAACCCCAGAATCAAGATGGTAGCCCCACAATAATTCCTGGGTAACAAGATTCTTAGGATGAATTGGTTTTGGTACTGAATCTTGAGGGTATTTTTATGTATATTTAGATTTATGAGTCTCTTAATGTTTTGTAACCATCCAACGAGAGGTTCCGAGTTATAAGTGGTGGAATTTTATTATTCATACTAAGAAAGACAAAGACAATTCTTGGAAAAGATTCAAGTCATGGTTCATTTAGAATTATTTCATAATGAAGTGAAGGTACTGATGGATATAGAATTTTCTAGGCTCTAGTAAAGAGATGAAATAGTGTTCGAGTACAGAAATCATTTTATCCAGTTGGTTCCATACATTCCTAATCTAGACTTGGACGATTCCTTAATGGCTTGGTGGTTTGAGTAAAGTATTTGATGACTTATCACTAGATACTTCTTCCTTCAGACTCTACTTCAATAGAGTGATTGTGAGATAAACTATCAATGTCGACGCAAGATTAGTAGGGTCAACTATACTGTTTCACTTTTTACTTCTAGTCGGCATCATTGTAGTACTTTTGACAATGGTGGTCACCATTCACTATAGCGATGTGGACTTCCTATTCGGAATAGTGGATCATCTTCTCCATATGTAGCCCATTTTCGGGCTAAGGTTTCTAACCTGCAAAACTCTGTAATTTGTGTTCCCAATTTTTAGTGAGAATTCATCCTCTTCGTGGACGTAGGGATTATTCCCGAACCACATAAATTTGTGTGTTCTGTGTGCTTTCTTTCCTTTTGAATTTTCTTTCGTTTCTTGTTTCTATCATTGAAACTCCTGATGATTCCACAACAGGTATTTCATGTTTTTTTATTCCTGTTTCTTTTATTCCTGGGTGTGGTGGAGGAATCTCCAATAAGGGAAAATGGAAGTGCTATGTCAGACCCTATAAGTGGTGGTTTAAAAACTATATTTTTTATCAACGGTTTCTTCTAGGATAAAATACATGGTTTTATATTAGTGCCAAAAATTGGGACATAAGAAACTTTTTTTAGGATCATTAGAGGTATTTTTTGTTAGACTACCAGATTAAGTCTAAACAATGTGAATATATTGGGTTACATGAATCAATTTAGACTACCAAATGGAGTCTTTGGGATACAGAATCCATTGAGTTAGTTCATATTTGTTCAGTTATATTGGTTAATATATTAACTATCCAAAATAAAATTTTGGATGTACTGGGAAAACAGGAAGGTTTTTGTGTAGTAGTTGGAAGCCTGGGGGTGTAGGGGGGTCTACAGGGTAGGGGGAGGGTGCAGGTGGGGTGTCTAGGAGGGGTTGTCCAGGGGGTGTCCAAGGGCTATCTGGGGGGGTCTGTAGGGAAAGGGGGAGGGTGCAGGTGGAGTGTTTAGAAGGGGTTGTCCAGGGGGTGTCCAAGGGTTGTCTGGGGGGTGTCGGGGGGTCTGAAAGGCAGGGGGAGGGTGTAGGTGGGGTTTCTTGGAGGGGTTGTCCAGGGGGTGTCCAAGGGTTGTCTGGGGGGGGGTCTGTAGGGCCGGGTGTAGGTGGGGTGTCTAGAAGGGGTTGTCCAGGTGGGGTGTCCAAGGGCTGTCCAAGGGGGTATCAGGGGGTCTGTAGGGCAGGGGGAGGGTGAAGGTGGGGTGTCTAGGAGGGGCTGTCTAGGGGGGGTCCAAGGGCTGTCTGGGGGGGTTTGCAGGGCAGGGTGAAGGTGTGGTGTCTAGGAGGGGCTATCTAGGGGGGGTATCCAAGGGCTGTCTAGGGGGTTTCAGGGGGTCTGCAGGGTAGGGGGAGGGTGCAGGTGGGGTTCCTAGGAGGGGCTATCCAGGGGGTGTCCAAGGGATGTTCGAGGGGTTCTGGGGGTCTGTAGGGTAGGGGTAGGGTGCAGGTGGGGTGTCTAGGGGGGCTGTCCAGGGAGAGTGTCTAAGGGCTATACGGGGGGTGTCTAAGGGTTTTTGCGAGGGGGGCTGAAGGGTAGGGGGAGGGAGCAGGTGGGTGTCTAGGAGGGGGTGTACAGGGTTTGTCTGGGGGGTGTCTAGGGGGGTCTAGTGGGGGATATCTATGAGGGGTGTCTAGGGGGGAGGGGGTGTCCAGTGGGGGTGCAAGGGGTTGTCCAGGGGGTGTAAGGGGGTTGTCTAGGGGGGGCATGGGGGTGCAGGGGGGTGTCCAGGAGGGGTGTATTGGGGGTGTCTAGGGGGGAGGGGGTGCCCAAGGGGGTGTCCAAGGGGTGTCTAGGGGGGAGGTAGTGTCCAGTGGGGTGTAAGGGGGCTATCCAGGGGGTGAAAGGGGGTTGTCCAAGGGGGGCATGGGGGTGTAGGGGGGGGGGGGTTCAAGGGGGTGCACTGGGGCGGTCTAGGGGATGCAAGGGGATGTCCAGGGGGTGCAAGGGGGCTATCCAGGGGGGCATGGGGTGCAGGGGGTGTAAGGGGGCTGTCCAGGGGGGGCATGGGGTGTAGGGGGTGTTCAAGGGGGTGTTTTTTTAATTTCGTATATTGTATTGTCTGCATGAGTGTTTTCAAAAATTCTTTATTTTTAGGTGTTGTATTCATCATTGTATATTGTCTGCCTGAGTGTTTTTTTTTGTATTCATCATTATTCTATAGGTTTGTACTATAATTCCAAAGTGGATCTAGCTACCTGTTGCTTGTTGTAATTACAGTAATACAATTGGAGAGGGGAGGCCGTGGGAATTGCGTAGGAGGGGAGGCCACTGTATGCTGGTTCTGGATAGCTGGAAGAGGGGATGGTAGGAAGCGGTGCCCACATTTTTTTTGTAGATATGACTAAATACCAATGGTTCATAGAACCATTAGTATGAAGATCCATACAGCCCAGATTATGGAAACAGTTCACTTTGAACTGTTGCAATTGGTGTATACCAATAGTTAAAAACCTTTGGGATAGAAATTTACCAACAGTTAATACTAAACCATTGGTATTTTGAAAATCCAAATGACCTATCCCAAAGGTTCATCTTGAACCGTTGGGATATTTTTATCCCCACGCCTCACAGCCAAACAGTTTATTGAACCATTGGGAATGAAATTCCCAATAGTTTTGGGGATTTTACCAATGGTTTGAAATTGTTGGTATAAGCTTAATATATAGTAGTGTTTTTCAAGGATGGAAAAAACAACTCTCCCTCAACTTTCCACCCACTTATGGCCTAACAAAATTAATTGAGGACACTTGGACTATTGGAGGATCATCCCAAGGCTTAAAAAATTCCTATTAAAGGTAGTGGTGGTGGAGGAGTTGGGCATCTTTGGTGCTTTGTTTAATTGTAATGTTATGCTACAAATTTGTTGCCTTGAGTTTGTCTTTCTCATGTAAGTTGTTCAATTCACCTTAGTTTCTTAATAAAATTTATTCTTCTACTCTTATTTTGTTCTTCTTCATATCATGTTGATATTGTTGGTTCAAGGTGTGAATTTATTCACACCAATCCTTGTCAAAATATCACACAATGGTGGAGCGATTGTTATTTCATTGTCTTTTTTTTTACTTCTCAAATTCCTCCCTCATGAGTCTACTTTCCGCTTCCATTGAAACCATAGATTCAATGGAGGGATAACCCACTTATGAGTTGATCCAAGGGAGTATCAAGGGGCTGGATTGGATGTTATTTATCACCCCATTAATTTTTAATCACTTATTTTAATTGAGATTTTTTATTTGATGATTTTAAAACTTCATTGTCCTTGTTAAATTTTAAGGCCACGTACTTCAAGTTCTAATACGAACCTTTACCTTGGAGTGATCATAAATTTGATCCTCCAAGTGTATAGGTGATTAGTATTATGGTTTTTTGGTATTAAACCAGTAAGTGATGAAGTTTTTTATCTTCATGGATAAACCTATCCCAAATATAAGAAGTTGAGACCGTTAAAAAAATAATTTTGTCCAATCCACCCCCAAGTTATAACCTAGGATCAACTTGTTATTTTAATTTGAATTACCTTAAGTCTCTTAGTGTTCTTTAAAACTATCTAAAATCAAAACCAAGTTGTCCACTTCATATCCAAAAATCCATCTCATAGGTTGTGTATCTTAGGTATCTTCTTAGGTCTCAGTGGATTCGACAACCCAATCTAGACTACAAGGACTGTTTTACCTTCATCTCATGGGTAAATTTGAGCGTGAATCAGCTTGCCACTAGATTCCCGCACTTGGAACACTTGATTCTAGGAGGATGTGGTCCTAAATCCATTAGTTGTACCTCAACCGCTACAAAGTAAAATATATAGTAACCCAAAGGATTGTCTCATTGTAAGGGTCCCAGCACAATAGACGGTGCATCGAACGGACACCTGGTCTATAAGATATGGGCATTTTTGTAAACAGGTCTTGGTTGGATTTGAGTCTGATCCAAACCGGTCATATTCCAAACTCTACCAAATCTCAAGTAGATTAACTTATAAGGACCATCTCATCTCAAGGGTCCCAACTCCACTGACGACACTTCAATCAGATGCCTGGTCTGCAAGTTATTGACGTTCTTTTCAAAAAAGGGTCAGTTTGGTCCAGGTCCGATCTGACCCGGCCAGACTGACCCAACCCGACCCGATATGGGGGTCCACCAACCCAAACTAGGTCCACCAAACCAACCTGTCTTGGGTTTGGTCCATTGGGTCATGGGCCCATTGGTTCGTGCGTTTGTCCCAGCCGTAGGGATGGTCTGGCCCGCGAGTCCGCCCAGTCTGCCAGAGGCGGACCGACCTTCTTCTTGACTGGGATGCGGCTGTGAGCGATGTCTAGCTCCTCTGCTACCCCGCAGATGCGAGGCCTCCCTTCCGTCATTGTCGAACGATCATGACCGAGTGGTCGCATCCTCCGTCACTCACTGGGGCGACCCAAACGTGGGTCGTCACCTCCATGTGACACCGGTTGACGCCGCATCTCCACACCACCGCGGTCAGCTGGCCATAGCTTTCTGTCATCATGGGCCACCACCAGCGTGCTGGTGATTCCTTTTGAAAGCCATCGGACTTTCTCCAGTGGTCTGTTTTTGGAAACGTCTGTGGCTATGTGACTATAGGGCTGCCATATTCCTTATGACGACCTTGATCTTGCCTTTCCTCTATTTCAAAAAATCATCCACCAAGAACGCAAAAGGAGTAGGGGGTCGGGCCTTGTTCATGTTGGCCCGCGCCCTCCGCATTAGAGGTTTAAAGTAGGGGAGGCTAGGGATTACAATTCAATCAATAATAAAATTAATTCTGAATAGAAAACCCAAGAACGACACACTCCCGCAAGAACGCATGATCCACAGATTAACTTGTTCGTGGGTTAATCTGTGTTCGTTATTTAGAATAAGAACAGGGAAATCATAGAACCAAAATCAAAACCCTACCTAATTTGATGTTAGTTGTCATAGTGTTCCATCCTTGAGGTTTCAAGAGGTCGATGTCGGCTTTTTTGTTTGAGGTGCATTGAAGTCGATGACGTTCTGTCGGCATTCTTCCTTCTTCATTAGAGAAGAATCTCACTGGAGGTTCATCAGAGAATTACTCATGGTTTAATTCCCAACTCTCCAACGTGATAGAAAATTAAAAAAGGGAACACGTCATAGTGTTTCTTTTATGCTGTGATGTTGCGTCATTACACTGTTTCGTTCATGAAATAGTGTACCTGTTACATTGCGACTTAACCTGAATGGCCCGAAGACCTTCATTTTTATTGATTTTTAATAACCCCCTTTTCAAGGGATGAGGGGGAACCCTTACAAGGCCCGTAGGCTCAGAGATTACAAGGCCCGTAGGATTAGTAGATTACATGACCCGAAGGTCTTAGGGAATTCAACCAGACTATCTATAAGGAACTGCCCCTCCCAAGCATCTCCATCAGGATAGTAGCTCTCCACCTTTGCATGGCCGTCTGGCTAGGCTTCTCGTGAAAGCACAGGCTGGTCCCGATGGCATATACATACCCTCTCATTATGAAAAATTTATTTGGCTTTTCTCTGGTGAGTGCACCTGCTCTGAATCCTCTTCTGGGGTTGCACCTTTTTTATAGTGTGTTTGGGGAAACTGCATGTGTCCCGAAGGCCTTGAGGTGTCCTGAAAGCCCTACTGACCTGAAGTCCTGGGTGGCCCGAAAGCCTTAAGGACTCCAATCACAAACCAATGGACCAAGGTGAATAGTTCTAGCTGCTACAGTACCGAACTGTACCTACTACAGTAACTGCTACAGTGCCCGCACAATGTACAGTTCTGCTACAGTACATGTACAGTGTATAATTTTGCTACAGTACCTGTACAGTGTACAGTACTGCTACAGTGCTTGCTACAGTACCTGCTACAGTACCTGGAAGTATGCCTCTACTTGGTTTTGAACCTGGGTCTGGTGGATGCACTTAAGGATACCTCACTAACTGGATTGAGGATCATGTGCTACATTGCGACTTTACAAGCCATTAAGAGGATTACATTAATGCGCGTCGTCGTCGCCTCATCGCCGCACCACAACGTCGCCATATTCCACTCAACAGTTGAGAAAATAAATAAAATAACTTTTTAAAGTTATTTTATTATTTTTCAAAAAGTCTAAAAAATAACTTTTTCGTCCAACCATTGTTAGTTGAAGTTAAGTCTTTTCTAGGTGAATCTCAGCATTCTGAGTTCAACGGTGCCCTCATATTTTCGATCTATGCATCGGTTTAAAAGTTAGAAAAACTTGCTCGCACGTTTATTGAACGTACATTAAAATAAGTTCATAATTAAATTTCGGTCACCCTGGGCCTCGGAATCACGTGTCGTCAAAGCGTGTGGTCTTCAAATAATTCCATATAAAAAAATTATACAAAAATTATGGAACATTATAATTCTAATTTTTCTCATTTCAATTTTTTTTTCTTAACAATATATATAAATTTAATTTAACGGGGGCAGGTTTAGATTTTTATCCATTTTTAATTATATATTTACAATTACAAATAAATAAATAAATATATATATTTATAAATATAAATATGTATGTGTGTGTGTGTGAAAATTAAATTTAAAAGTGTTTCTTGTTTATTAATTTGCACGGGTTCCGGTAATATTTTTAAAACCTGATCCAAACCTCATTACAGGGTTTCTGAACTCGAAACATATTTAAATGCATAATTGCAATTCTTTAAATACATTTATAAATAAATATATTTAAATTAGATATATTTATTTATAATTGTGTATATATATAATAAAAAGATATTTATAATTTTAAATATATATATATATGTATTTATAATTATATTTATTTATAATTGTAAATATATATTTAAATAAATAAATTTATATTTATACATACATATTTATAATTCTTTAAATATATTTATAAATATAAATTTATTAATAATTATATTTATAGATATATTTATAATTATATAGCTATAAATATATATTTAATTCATATTTATATAGACATAATTAGAAATATATATATATATATATATATATTTGTAAATATATTTATAATTATATAGTTATAATTCGAAAAGCCTCACGTGTGAGTTGACAAGATAACCCGCACCCCAAATAATTAGTAGAAAAAGTAAAGTGCAACAAACAAGAGAAAGCAAGACCTGACAAAGCATGAAATCCCTCAAAAAAATAAAACAGAAGATCAATTCCTACCGCTCCATCTAAAACCCAAATTCTTGGGATATCGACCACTACCCTTTAGTTGTCGTCATCTCTGTCATGATGTGGTCCTTTGAGGCGGCACGATCTCATCATCCAATGATGATTCATATGAGTCCTTTGAAATTATTTAGTTCTTTTATTTCCAAGAAAGATCCTAAAAATCTAGCCCTGAATTAGATCGACAGTCATCCTCAAAAAAAATTATAACAGTTTTTGGACTATGAGGTAGTCCCTACAGCAAAAAAGTATCTGGTTCCATTTTTTAAAAAATAACTTTTAGCTATAAATCAAGACATTTTTTATCTATTTTGTAAGACCATGGGGGGGATCTTTCACCGTCATTTTCCTCTAGAGTATTTTTTATTTTTTTCCTTGCGACTTCACATTCCTTGGTCGTGGCCTTTCAAAAAGTGTCGTAAATATTTTTCATAAGCTTGGAAAATTGAGATGGATAATACCATTCCACATTTTTCATTGGATCAAAACTCATTTGTCTACCACCCCTTCCTTGGAGGTCACCCCGAACTCTCGGGTGTCTACCTCTCTTGCATTGCTTAGGAATCTACCAAATACCATCATGGTCATCGATGATCGATGGTTTATCTTATTCATCATGAGGCTCAATGTCATGACCTCCATCATTATTTGAGACACTCTCCTTATGAAAGGACTCATTAAAAAACCCTGGTATGAAATGAGTGTCATGTGGATCAACCACATGAATATCCTCCTTAGAAACCTCAATAACCTGCAAACTATGTCCCGAAACCCCTTTACCTTTCGATGTGCCACCAGTAGCAAAAGCGCCAACTGCTTCCTCAAGATCAAAATTTTCACCCTTGTCCACTCCCTTATATGCTGATAAAATCTCAACATTAGGTGTAGATACATTCCAACCATGAATAATTTCCTTTTCAGACTGATCACCTGCCTCCAAAACAGCAGCATCAACTAGATCAATTAATCTTGCACCTTGATCACTTGCCAACCCCTAGATGAGTGAAATGTCACCCACATAGCTTTAATCCTTGGGGGGGCACCAAAATAGAAGAGTAATACATCCCCTAGTGATTTTGAATGATGAGATCACTAAAAAAGAGGGTTAAGTTCCTTTCACTACTACAAAATAGGCCTTTAACAATGCTAAAAATGACCTTTATTAGCGCTAGAGAAGCGCCAACTATAGGAGCGAGATTAAAAGCCTAGGTGTTTTTTTAGTGCTAAAAATCACTGATAAAGGACCATTTATCAGCACTTCTATAATCATTGATAAATAGTCTTTTATCGAAGCTTATAGAATCACTGATAAAGGATCACCTTATCAAGACTGATAAAAGTGATAATAAAGGGGAATACTACAATGTGCTATTATAGCACACTCTGCCACCAGCGCAGTGTGTTGTAATAGCACGTCGTAGCACCAAAAACACCTTAAAATCATAAAAATAAATTATCAATACATAATTTAAATGAATAGAAAACAATCTACAATCGTTTTCTCAGTTTTGGTGATGTGATGCATGTTTTAAACTAAAATGATACTAATATATTGAAAAAAACACTTGGAGTCATACCGGTCACACTGTGCATCAGATTGAGGTGAGGCTGATTCTTACATATCTCAAATGACATATTGATCATTTTTCTAAAATATCAAAAAAAATTGAATGTGTTTTCTCAGTTTTGAGTATGTCACTTTTCTTTTTTACTAAAATGTAATTTTAAACTAGAAACATGTACTTTGACTCATATTGGTCATATCGTGTGTCAGTTTGACATTGTACTAATTCCTACACATCAAAAATGACCTATGAATCATTGTCCAAAATTATAAAGATAATCTCAGTGTGTTTGCTCGGTTTTCAGTGAGTGGCACTTTTTGAACTAAAATGTTGATTTTAAACTCATATCGGACACATTTAGTCATATCGGACACATTGTGTATCATATTGAGGTTCAACTAATTCCTACATGTCAAAAATTACTTATGGATTGTTTTCCTAAAGTATCAAAATAATCCGAATTTGTTTTCTTGGTTTTGAGTAGGTGAGTTAACCTTTTTACTAAAATTGATGTCAATTTTAAACAAAATGATGCACTTTGAGTCATATCAGTCACACCTTGCATCAGATTGAGGTGCATATAATTCTTAAATGTCCTAAATGGCTTGTGAATAGTTTTCATAAAGTATCAAAACAATCCGAATGTGTTTACTCAGTTTTGAGTTTGTCGCTTGTCTTTTTTACTAAAATTTCATTTCAAACTAGAAACATGAACTTTGACTCATACTGATCACATCATGTATTCGTTTTACGTGAGACCAATTCATACACATCAAAAATTAATTATGAATAAACTTCCTAAATTATCAAGAAAATATGATCATGTTTGCTCAGTGAGTGACATTTTTTGAACTAAACTTTCGATTTTAAATTGATAATGGACACGTTGAGTCATAGCAGGAACACCATGCGTCAAATTGAGGTGAGACTGATTCCTACATGTGAAAAATGAATTAAGAATCATTTCCCTAATGTATAAAAACAATATGAATGTGTTTTTTTAATTTTGAGTAGGTTAGTTTTCCATTTTATTAAAATTGATGTCATTTTTAAATAAAAAGATGCATTTGGAGTCATACCGGTCACACTGTATGTTGGATTGAGGTATGATTGATTCCTACATGTATAAAATGACATATTAAACATTTTCCTAAAGTATAAAAATAATCTGAATTCATTTTTTTGGTTTTCAGTACTGATCGTACCACGATTCACTGTATTATTCCACCCTTACACCGTTGTTTTAAACTAGTTTTGTAATGAATATTCCAAATATAATAATAAATTGAATTTTCTGTTTGAATAAATAAATTAATGTTAATAAATATTATAATGGTAAATGTTACTTGTTTTTATTATTTCAATGTAGGTGGAAATGATTTGGAGGGCCCTTGATGAAGTGGAAGAAAAATGGGCCAAAATTGCATGGATCCATGAAGACATGTCCACTGTTATGCTTGTATAGAAAATTACAGGAATTAAAATGGGCTCATATTTTGTTTAATGGTACAAAATATAATTTTATACAACTCTTATGAAGGAATCCAAGCCCAATTCTGCCGTCAAGGGGCCCAACCAAACTGATCTGTCCAAGGAATCAAATCTGTACAATATCAAATGTGGTGTTCTGTAATCTGTCCATATCTCCAGATCCACTTGTCAAATTGATGCCAAACATTCGGTGGAGATATTCAGGAAGTGGGGATACAACTTTCCAGTTTTGTCAAAAATGATATTCGACTGTCTATTGGTCGAAATGCATGGTATAAGTGGATTGAATAAATCTGTGTGCCTCAAACAACCTTCCAATTTTCCTATAAAATGGCACCATGGGCTCCCCATTTTAAAGCTCAGCCAGGAGGCAAGGTGCTGCCATTTTGGAGTCCCCAAGGAGTATTCTAAACATCCCTATCTGTTCTGGAGGCTATGGAAAGTTCTACCACAACATCTTTCTCTTCTTCCTCTCCCATGGGTTTCTAAACCCCTTGTGATCACCCGGGGAGGAACGTGATGTAAATCCCAAGCTTCATGTTTGTAATATTTGAATGAACTTTTGAATTACAGGTTTTTTTTGTTGTTTTTCATCATCCTCTATTCTTATTTTATTTATTTATGTACTGGTATGTCATGCTCAACACATATGATCATGTTTGGGGGTACCCATTCATGTGATGTTTCACACACCGTTCACCACTTTCTTTTCCCTCTTTCAATTGCGGTGTTTGTGTGGTTCATATTGGTCAATTGAACTCACATAAGCACTTTCAAGGCCATGTAAATTTATGTCATGGTATCACAAAGAAATAACATACAAACATGGAAAGTTCATCGAGTTCTTCATGTGTTGCCTTGGTGAGTTTTGGTTTTGAAGTCAAACACAATTCACCCAATCATCAACGGTGTCCGGTGAATCATTGTGTGTTTTCGAATGAACCCTAGGAGGTATCCTAGTATAAACTCAGTAACATTCTGTTTCTAAGTGTTAAAAACTTGGGATTAAAAGATCATAACCCTATATCATGAAGCGATGAAGGATAAACATCATGAGAGTACCCCGGGTTGATCACGCTTAATTAATTCTGTTAATCTCTACATTGTTTTATCTCATTCATTTTCTATTTTCATATTTAATCCTCAAAACCCCATATTTTGAAAAACCTTATTAACCTTATACTTTCATAATAAAAACCCTCTTTTTAAATTAATGATCTAAGGCTTCGTCGAGAGACAGCCTAGGGTTGCTACTATACTGCAGAAATTCTAGTCAAAATTAAACATATAATTTGACACGCTCGACTACGCGGTCAAATTTTGGTGCTGTTGTCAGGGTGCTAAGATCATTTTTTCTTTATTTCCTTTTATTTAGTTATTTTACTTTTTAATTAGTACTCTTTTAAATACCCCACCCCCATTTGATTGTTTTTTTTGGGTTTTGTCTTTATTTTTTGTTGTTTTTGGTGTGTTCTTTCTCTCTCTCTCTCTCTTCTTCTTCTCCATATCCCTCTCTATAATTCTATATTATTACATTATATTCTCTTTTCACCTTTCTTAAACGATTTTATCCATATTCAAAAAAAACTTCACATCTTATTTGCCTGACCCGATCTGGTAAAGAAAGACTACTTGAATTTGACCCTGAAATTGAAAAGACACTTCACACTCAAATCAAGGCATCTAGAGAATGTCAATCAAGTAACATTGAGGAAAAATTTTTGTAACCTCATGTGGTCTTAACTCAGTCCAAAATTTAACCCAATCAAACCCAAGAAAACATGGCTTCAAATAACTGAACTTTAAAAGAACTGACCACCCCTAATGTGGAGTACCAACCTGCGTACATCCAATATCCCGAGGAAGCATCCAACTTTGAGCTGAGATCAGGTCTCATCCACATTCTTCCAAAATTCCATGGTCTTCTCAGTGAGGACCCTCATAAACACCTTAAGGAGTTTCACATAGTGTGATCCACCATGAATCCCCAAAATGTGTCTGCGGACTTAATCAAGTTTAGGGCATTCCCTTTCTCCCTTGATGGTGTATCCAAAGATCGGTTATACTATTTTCCTGCAACGATTGGGGGCTGGAATGACCTTAAAAACTCTTTTTAGAGAATTTCTTCCCTGTCTCTAGAACGGAATCAATTAGGAAAGAAATCTGTGGAATTACGCAATCACAAGGAGAGACCCTTCATGAATACTGGGAGAGATTCAAAAGACTTTGCTCAAGCTGACCCCAACACCAGATTAGTGAACAACTATTAATCCAATATTTCTATGAGGGACTTATCCCCATGGATCGTGGAATGATTGATGCTTCAGCTAGTGGTTCCCTAGTTGATAAAACTCCTTCCATTGCTCGTGACTTAATAGCCAACATGGCTCAAAATTCACAACAATTTGGTACACGAGCTATTGCACCAACCCAAGGAGTTCAGGAGGTAAGTCATTCATCCCTTGAACAAAAGGTTTATAATAAACGTGATGAGATGAATACCATTATATGGCAATTAGGTCAAGAACAAGGTAACTCACACTCTCCTCCCGTTTCATTACATTGTGGTATTTGTTCTGATAATACTCATTTTTCTGAGCAGTACCCACAACTTCAGGATTCATCTAAGTCTTGTTCTACAGTGTTCCTTGGGCGTCCATTCCAACAAGAACCAACATTCAAGCAAGAACGATTCAGGCCAAATACAAATCCCGGGTGGAAATCACAACCACAATACCGACAAGGATGAAACTCAAGCTACCCCAACCAGAACTGGTATCAACTAGGCCAAGGTATGAAACCTTATTATCCTTCAACATCTCAAAACAATCCTCCTCTTCCCAAGTCCGAACCACGACTCGAGGATATGGTGAAGAAAATGGCAACCCAGAACCTCCAGTTCCAATAGTCCACAGAATCGGCAATTCAAGAACTATGAACTCAGGTGATACAATTGGAGAACACCATCAGTGAGATTAAGATGCAAGGGTCTGGACAACTACCATCCCAACCCATTGCCAATCTGAAGGACAAAGGTAATGTATGTGCAATTACACTTCATAGTGGTAACGAAGCTTCTCCTTATACTGATTCTATGGAACATGTATGTCCCCCTCTTGAAAACACTCCTTCCCAACCCTCAAGAATTTCATGTAATGAAAAACAAAATAAAAAGGGCAATAAAATTATCATTGATGACTAAAATGAACAATCCATTCCTCTTTCTTTCCCACAAAGACTCTCTAAATCTAAGAAAAATTTTGATAATGATATTGATAATGAGATAATGGATAATTTTAAAAATGTTCAAGTTAATATTCTTTTATTGGATGAAGTCAAGCAAATTCCTCGTTATGCCAAATTTCTTAAAGAACTTTGTACCCATAGACGAAGGCTGAAAGGAAATGAGAGAGTCAACTTGGGTAGGAATGTCTCAGCCTTGATTCAACCAGTAATGCCAACCAAATGCAAGGATCCAAGAACATTCATGATATTGTGTACCATAGGGGAGACCTTCTTTTCTGATGCTATGCAAGATTTAGGTGCTTCCATTAATGTGATGCCTCACTCCATGTATACTTCTATACGGGTTGGAGAGCTTCAAACAATAGGCATTGTCATGAAACTTACCAACCGGAGTACAACACATCCAAAAGGAGTGATTGAGGATGTCCTTGTCAGAGTAAAGAATCTAATCTCCCCTGTAGACTTTTACATTCTTGAGATGGAAGATACTCGAACCAAAGTACATGCCCCTGTCATACTTGGGAGGAAATTCCTCAAAACAGCAAAGGCAATCTTCAACGTTCACAATGGTATGTTGTCCATGGAATTCGGAGGAGTAAAGGTAAGTTTTAACATCCTTGAGGCTATGAAACTCCCCGTTGTAGAGAACTCCACTCTTCCTGTCTATTCGATGGAAGTGCTCTCAAATGATGCACACACACACAATTCTCTCCTCAACCCAAACTCTGGTTCTTTTTTTTTTCTTCACCCTTGGATGATTTAAGTTTTGATTCATGTTTTAAGTGTTGTGTGGGTTCTGAAAAGTGTAAATTTTGTGCTTTAACTGATGAGTTTGTTCATTCTAAGATACCCATGACCATCGATGATTCTGCAAATCTCATTTTTATAGATTATCTATCTTTAGAGAATAAACATGAGCAGATAGATAGTTTAATGGACCTCACTTCCCCTAAATCCCCTCCCTCAATCTAGAAACCACTGGTGTTAGAACTTAAACCACTTCCTTCTAATTTAATATATGCATATCTTGAGGGTATTAACCAACTGCTCGTCATTATTTCCAATAACCTCTCTCCACAACAGGAATCGAAACTGCTCAAACTTTTGAGAGAGTGTAAAAAGGAAATAGGATGGATATTGGCTGATATTCCCAGGATTATACCATCTATTTTTAGGCACCATATTCTTTTGGATGATGAGGCTAAGCCCGTAAGACAATCTCAACGCCGGTTGAATCTCACTCTCCTTAAAGTGGTAAAATTGGAAGTCAGTAAATTAATTGTTGTGGGGATCATTTATTCTATATTTGATAGTAAATGGGTTAGCCCAGTGAAAATTGTTCCTAAAAAATAGGAATAATAGTTGTGTCAAATGAAAGGAATGAATTAGTTCCAACACATGTGCAAAACAGTTGGTGAGTCTGTATTGACTACCATCAACTGAATCAAGCCATGTGGAAGGACCACATTCCATTACCTTTCATTGAACAAATGTTAGAACGATTGGCTGGTAAGTCCCATTATTGTTTCCTTGATTACTATTCGGGTTATTTCCAAATCCATATATCCCATTATGACCAAGAAAAGACAAAATTTACCTATCCATTCGGCACATTTTCATACAGAAGGATGCCATTCGGTCTATGTAATGCTCCTGGTACTTTTCAGCGATGTATGCTGAGTATTTTTTTTTTGAGTACCTTGATAGTTGTATAGAAGTATTTATGGATGATTTCATAGTATATGAATCTTCTTTTTATGATTGTTTGTAACACCTACGTTCTATCCTCCTCTGCTGCATTGAGAAAGATCTTGTTTTAAATTATGAGAAATGCCATTTTATGGTTGAGCGGGGGATATTTCTTGGGCATGTCATTTCAAATAAGGGAATTAAAGTTGATAAATCTAAAATTGAATTAATTTCAACCCTTCCATATCCAAAATGTGTTCGTGAGGTGCGATCTTTCTTGGGTCATGCTGGTTTTTACCGCTGATTCATTAAAGACTTTAGTAAGATTGCACTTCCATTGTCCCGGTTATTGAAAAAAGATTATGAGTTTGTGTTTGATAAAAATTGTGAGGATGCATTCAATTCACTAAAAAAGAGTCTCACATCACCTCCCATCATCCAACCACCAAGGTGGGATCTCCCCTTCGAGCTTATGTGTGATGCCTCTAACTTTGCAGTTGGGGCAGTTTTATCACAAAGGGTTGAGAAGGATCCTCATGTCATTGCATATGCCTCGCATACCCTTGACCCTGCCCAGGTAAACTACACAAACACATAAAAAGAACTCTTTTCTATTGTGTTTTCCTTGGAAAAATTCTGTTCATTTCTTCTTGGGTCAAAAGTGGTTGTGTTTTCTGACCATACTTCCCTTCGATTTCTCTTAAAGAAACCTGAAGCCAAACCCCATATCATATGGTGGATGCTCCTCCTCCAAGAGTTTGACCTTGATATTAAAGATTAGAGGGGGTGGAAAATGTTGCATCTGACCAAATTAGTAGGATTTTTTCACCATTGGACCATCGTGTTGACTCTCCCCAACCCTTTGTAGAATTATTCCCTCATGATAACCTTTGTGATGTTGTGGACCTTACCCCCTGGTATGCAGATATTGTAAATTTTCTAGCAACATCTAGGGTCCCCACTGATTTCAGCATTTCACAATCCTAGAGACATAAGCATGATTCTCATTGGTACTTTTGGGATGTCCCATACTTGTAGAGAATTTGTAGTGACCAAGTAGTTCGTCGGTGTGTCCCTGACCATGAGTTCACCTCTGTTTTGACCTTCTGCCACACCTTGGCAAGTGGGGGCAACTTTGGATCTCAACGTACAGATTGAAAGGTCCTTGACTCAGGAATTTATTGGCCAACATTGTATAGGGATTCCCATAGATTTTGTAAGTCTTGCAGTCGTTGTCAATTCACAGGGAATATCTCTGTAACACCCCAAGATTTCATAGTGTGTTAGTTCTTCAAAATAATTCAATAACTTTCACTACATGCAACGCCAAGTTCAAGCACACCATGACTTACCAAACAAGCCGTTCAAAAGAGGTTATGAATAGTATTAGATAAATTTTAATGTTTATATAATCCTTATAATTTTAGAATCCATATTATGAGTTTCTTAGATATAATGCAAGAACAAATTCATTTTCAGTATTGCACTTTTATCAAATTTAATAGTGAACCCTTTTTAAATACTATATTTTAAATTTTTTTGACTAAATGGGGACATCAAAAATTTAAAATGAAACATCCCAAGCTTCTACGGTACGCTTCTCTTTGAATAATGTGATAGCGTGTGTTGTACGCAACACCGAGTTCTAACACACCATAACTAATCAAACTAGCCGTTATGAATAGTAATACCTACTTTTTAAAATTATATATATTTTATATTTTAAAATGGACTTCATCTTTGGATTCGGAATATCGAATTTAGCCTAAGGTGAAATTTTGGTACATTTCGGATAACTTTCATATTTTGATGAATAGTGAAAATTACTAAATTTTAAATAAAAACAACTTTTTTAATAAAAATAATTAATAGTGATAAATTGTGAATTTGATTGGTTTTAAAGTATATTTAGAATATATTTTTACCATTTAATATAATGTTGGTCATTGGACATAATTTTACAATTAAACCGAACATAAACAAGTGTCAATCTTTTGATAGTTATTACCTCTTAAAAACACGTTTTTTGTTTTGACAGCGGGAATTAATTTTAAATTAATTTCTGCCACTTCTGTGTTTTGAATTTAGAAAAATGGATTCCATATTTGGAATCAGGATGTTCAAATTGTGTAAATAGGTAACTTTTATTTTTAGACATTTTGAATAGTTACTGTGGTAAATATTTTATTTACCATGGTCAAAGGGTAAATCCGGTAAATAAGGGTTAAAAAATAATATTATAATAATACAAAATTACCCTAAAACGTGTCCTAACCTTATTGGTGGACACATACCCGACCATGGGCATCCTTGGGTCAATTTGGGGACCCCTTGGAGCCACTTGTATGTGGTAGGGACACATTATATTAATAAAGTTAAAATAAAAATAAAAATGGCATAAGCTTACATCTTTTAGAAGAACAATTTTTACATAGGGTTATACATGTTGGATTTTCAATTATAAATATTCATTAGAAAGCTAAAAAGATCTCCTACATGATGATATTTTATTTATAATTTTTAGACATCAAATACGTTAAATTATTAATGACACAATAATGATGCAATGTTTACCTCATTAATAAATCATTGAAATAAATAATATTATAATGATTAAAATATTATCTAAAACCTGTCCAATTCTTATTGGTTTATGTTATTTAGAATATGAGTCATCTTATCTTCGACCTCAATGATTTTTGGACCATTATAAACCGAATATAATTATATTATAAAGTAATACTTTCACTCTTTCCTAAAGAGCCCCTCCTCTCCCTTATAAAAGGAGACCACTTCTACTCATTCCTCACACCTCTAAAGCCACTTGGCTCGTCCAAACTCTGCCCAACTAAGCTCCCCACATCCCTCTCCTCCTCCTTGAAGCTTCCCCTTAGGAATAAAGCATTTCAACAAGTCCTTTGGTTCTAACCAAAGTGAGTTACCTAAATTAAAGGTAACGATTTCTCTTAAATTATTTTCATTTATTTTGCTTCTCCAACCCCCAAACTCTTTTTATTTCCTTTCTTTTGTAACAACACCAGTATCCTCAATATACTAGGATGTTGTTATAATATGGATTCAAACTACACATACACACAACTCCATCTAATGGATGATGAACATAATGTTTCTGTGGATGGCAAACTAATGCCTCACGAAACGATGATTGTTCAAATACATCTTACCGCCTCTCATGGTGGCCATTATGATGGCACTGTAATTAAATATGATATTAATGATATATATTTTATATATAAGCTTCTGTAATTCCATTTTATTTCATACCATTATTCGTTTCATGTTGTATATACATACGATAATTTCATTTGAGGAAGTGCGGACTACCGCCCCCTTAAAATGATATGACTCGTTCATACCACACATGGAATGTATAAAGGATGGTGTTAATGAACTTAAGTAACATGTATAAAATAGTATATTATACTGGAATAGTAATATACCTATGTATCATTGGTATTCGATTCTTTTAAAATAAAAATTAAATGGAAGTAGCGTTCGTGCGTACGTACGGACTACCGTCTCCACGAACGCGATGAGATTCATTTTCCATCGTATCCATTCAAGTATAATTATCATTTGATGATTTTAAAATGATGTTTAAAGACTTGATACCATTCTGGATTTGAATAATATACAACTTATCCTTTACAAACATGGCTTATGTAACAAAACATATAAAAGAAAATGAGTAAGTTAACACCCGAAACGACGATAATTTTAAGATATTATTATCAAATCAGTATTAAAAGATCATATATGATATCATATTAATGTATATGATTCTTGTATAATTTAGTAACAATTATTTCACTATTATACAGGAGGTTAACCTACCCCAACCAAGGAAAAGTACAAGGTAAGGGTTATTTCACAATCTCTTCATTATCCGAGGTTGTATTATACGTAATAATCTACTGGGATCTCTTTATCATCCACATCCATGTTTCTTCGAAATGTATTTCAAAACATTTTTACTATTTACAAGAATATGGGTTAAAGTCATTTATACCCTTGTTTGACTTTTTATAAGAGGTTTATAAAGGAATCTTTCCGTCGTTTTCAAAACAAGGTCCTTTTTAACCTTTTCGACAGAATTGAGGTAAGAATGTTTTTTTTAACTTATACGGCGGGTGCGGTTATTTTCCGCCGTTATAAAATCGTCGAAGCTTCCCATACAAGCTTATAAGAATATTTTCAAAGAAAATGTTTTATTTTATATGGATCTTAAATGATTTCAAAATAAAAGGAGATACTTCTTTAAAAAGAATTTTGATTTCATCTATGTCAACATCCTTTGATGGATTTTAAGATTATTTGAAGTTGATTTATTATGATACAAAACTTCTAAATTGTATTGAAGGTTTTGTGATATGTTTGACTGTGGATGTGCTATTTTTATACCATTCATAGTTTATGGTGAAATTATTGACATTTCGTATGCTAGTTCTAATACGAATGTTTATGTTATGTTTAAACCTTTTCATATGGGAATGCATTGGACTTAATAAGTGACGGGTGGAGCCCGCTATAGCTCCTCGATGCATCGGTAGGTCTCATGAGACAAACTAGTGTCTTGGCACAAGGCCTTGACAAAATCTTATTTGTAGTCTTGGCACGAGGCCTTGGCTATGTGGTTATGATAGTCTGGCATTATGCATTCCAACATTATGAAAATGGTTATTGATTTTTGCATGTGATTATTCGATTAGTAGAATATCCATGTGAATAAGTAAATGGCATTATTTCATTTTACTTTTGCCATACTATGTTGAAGTTCAATTTTAAATGGCTTTTGTTTTAGTAATTCATTGCCTTAAATGTTTATGCTTATTTTGAATGTTCCGCTATATTGTCATCCTTACTGGGCATTTGAGCTCACCCCTTTTCTATGTTTTATTTTTCCCAGGTAGTGAAGAAGTAAATTATGAATGACTTGCAGGGATATTATGAGGGGTTAATAGTGTGGATATGAAGACTTTGTTGTTGTAGTAGTTTTTCACTTTGAAATGTAATGTAAAACTTTATGATTATATCTAGTGTTTCCAAGGCTACTAAACCAATCGGTCTTTCGAGATTTGATCTTTCTTGTGATCATGCCAATGTTATGTAATAATGCACCGACTCTGGGTAACTGGGGTCGGGGCGTTACAGTTGGTATCAAAGGAAGTTTAGTACAATCCATGGAGTCTAGATTTAGATAAACTCTGATTAGAGCACGTAGACCTAAGATGAACTTTGAGGATTAGTATAGAAGAACTTCCTAGAATTTTGGTATTGTAGAGATTTTGTGAGTTTTCCAAGCAATACATCCCTGTCTGGATACGAGCAGGTAGTGGCGGCTCTGGCACAGATGTACCTAGGGGTAAAACCCGAAAACACCGCTTTGAGCTAGACTCGAACGGGAACTAGTGCACGACAATGGGCCTTGCTGCACTCTTGGTTACGACACTCCCGGGGGATATGCTTAGGATAACTCTCATTTTCTTTACAAATCATTTTGAAGGGTTTATGAGTATATACTTCCTTAAAGAAAACATTCTTATGATTATGGATTATATCCATAAATAGTTCAATTTATGTTAAGTGTTTTATAAGTATGGGATTATGTATTTTGATTCATAAACTGATCTAGTTTATGCCATTGTTTAGAAATGGCGCCCAGTAGAAGGAATGAGAACTCCAGAAATGAACATGATCCAAAGAGAAGGAAGGATCATATCTTTCATGGTCTTAAGCTAGAATTTATAAGAGAAATAGTCTCCCATGTATTATCATCATATGAAGAAATAATATCATGTGTTGATAAGATAAGTAAAGAGTTTACTGAGTCCTATGGATTTGAAGGGAAGCAAGAGAAGAAAAGAATGGAAGAGAGAAAGATGGATAAAGGGAAGAGGAAAAAGATGAATTTTCCCATATGTGACAACTGTGGGAAGAAACACCCTGGAACTTGCCTGAAAGGAATGGGAGTTTGTTATAAGTGTGGAGGAAAAGGGCACAAAGTACGTGACTGCAAGGGTGAGAAAATGGTTTCAAATGTACAATGCTTCATTTGCAAGGAGTTTGGACACTACGCGAACCTATGCCCCAGTCATCAGACTATGCCGCAAATGATGCTAGTGGATAATAATCAAGTTATGATACTACCACAGATGAAGAGGAATGATTAAAGCTCTTATGTTGATTATGTCAATTGAGTGTTGTATCAACAATGTACTTGTTATAATAATTATGGAGTATATAAGGATTGTACTGCAGTACTATTTCATTAAGGACTTGAGATTGTATGGAACAAAGAAAAGTGACTCAATAGCAGGATAAATTTTTGGAAAATATATGGTTGAGAGAAAGATAAACCATAATATGGTTCTGATACCGAGTTAGTGATTTTAGAATAATACATGATTGATTTGGATAAATTATGTTGGATATTTTTGACTACCTTGAAACTGATTAATGATTTGTATATTCCATCATTGTTGGGGTTTAAAACATTTTTGGATTAATGAAGTATATCCAGCATTCTATATGGAATAAGGGAGCATGAATGTAATCAATAAGGAATATGGAAATACATGATGAAGGTATTCATATGCTATTACGGGGTAAAAAGGATCTATATTATGTTTACCTTCCTTATAAATGTTGGACTGTGAGTTTGGACAGAAGTATTTTGGATAGTTCTAGTTTGGATTATTTTGGATTTCCATAAAAGGACAACCCGGAGGTCGGACGACAACCCGTCGCGTCCGGCAAGGCTGCGAGACTTGAACCCACAACCGAAGGGCGACAAGGGTGTATCACCTACCACTGGCCCACAAGATGTCCTGGATTAAATAATGTAGTTTTTATTAAAAGATCTTTTAGATGAATTATAAATTCGTTTATTTTGGAACCCTATACGAATAGTGTAAATAGAATTTTTTTTACATTCTATTATCTTTTAGAGTGAAAGATGAGTTTGTGGTAGAAATTTATTAATGGATAAAACTCTAATTATAAAGTAAGTATATCTCCTTATGATCTTAGCCAATCTCATAAATAAATTCCTCAATATTAAGAAAAGCAACTTAGAACAAAAATGTTTTCCTAGATGGTACCTTAAATCATCACTAATTTATGGATTTGGGATTGTTGGCCTTTTCATAGCCATGTTCTCTACCACTCTCCATCAGATAATTGATGGTTAAATTTTTCTTCCATATCCATATTTTCCTACATGGAACCCTAGTATGAGTTATTTTCGGTAATCTTCATACTTTCGACTCTTTATTTTAAATAGAGGCCTCATTAATTCATTTTTCGATGTGGGATTTCAACTAAGATATTTTGAAACGTCAAAAATGTGTTATCCTAATACCCTATGTTTTGTTGAACCGATGGTATTTAAAATCATCATAGATTGATGAATTTAAGGACCTCAATTATACACATGTTTGTGATTGATGACCTCAATCACTACCTATAAATATTTACGTTTTTCCTCGGATTATATGTCTCTAATTTCCACCAATGTTCTCCTAATCGAGATCATAATTTGGTGGTGACCCTTTCATTTCTCTTTTCCTCATATTAAGACTAAATTTTAGTAACCCAATTTCCGATGTGGGGTTTCCCACAAATATATTATCTATTTTCAACCTTTTATTTTCGAAGAACAATTTCAAATTGCGAGGACGCAATTTATTGAAGGAGGGGAGAATGTAACACCCCAAGATTTCATAGTGTGTTAGTTCTTCAAAATAATTCAATAACATTCACTACATGCAACACCAAGTTCAAGCACACCATGACTTACCAAACAAGCCGTTCAAAAGAGGTTATCAATAGTATTAGATAAATTTTAATGTTTATATAATCCTTATAATTTTAGAATCCATATTATGAGGTTCATAGATATAATGCAAGAACAAATTCATTTTCAGTATTGCACTTTTATCAACTTTAATAGTGAACCCTTTTTAAATACTATATTTTAAATTTTTTTGACTAAATGGGGACATCAAAAATTTAAAATGAAACATCCCAAGCTTCTACGGTGCGCTTCTCTTTGAATAATGTGATAGCGTGTGTTGTACGCAACACCGAGTTCTAACACACCATAACTAATCAAACTAGCCGTTATGAATAGTAATATCTACTTTTTAAAATTATATATATTTTATATTTTAAAATGGACTTCATCTTTGGATTCGGAATATCGAATTTAGCCTAAGGTGAAATTTTGGTACATTTCGGATAACTTTCATATTTTGATGAATAGTGAAAATTACTAAATTTTAATTAAAAACAACTTTTTTAATAAAAATAATTAATAGTGATAAATTGTGAATTTGAGTGGTTTTAAAGTATATTTAGAATATATTTTTACCATTTAATATAATGTTGGTCATTGGACATAATTTTACAATTAAACCGAACATAAACAAGTGTCAATCTTTTGATAGTTATTACCTCTTAAAAACACGTTTTTTGTTTTGACAGCGGGAATTAATTTTAAATTAATTTCTGCCACTTCTGTGTTTTGAATTTAGAAAAATGGATTCCATATTTGGAATCAGGATGTTCAAATTGTGTAAATAGGTAACTTTTATTTTTAGACATTTTGAATAGTTACTGTGGTAAATATTTTATTTACCATGGTCAAAGGGTAAATTCGGTAAATAAGGGTTAAAAAATAATATTATAATAATACAAAATTACCCTAAAACGTGTCCTAACCTTATTGGTGGACACATACCCGACCATGGGCATCCTTGGGTCAATTTGGGGACCCCTTGGAGCCACTTGTATGTGGTAGGGACACATTATATTAATAAAGTTAAAATAAAAATAAAAATGGCATAAGCTTACATCTTTTAGAAGAAAATTTTTTACATAGGGTTATACATGTTGGATTTTCGATTATAAATATTCATTAGAAATCTAAAAAGATCTCCTACATGATTATATTTTATTTATAATTTTTAGACATCAAATAAGTTAAATTATTAATGACACAATAATGATGCAATGTTTACCTCATTAATAAATCATTGAAATAAAAAATATTATAATGATTAAAATATTATCTAAAACCTGTCCAATTCTTATTGGTTGATGTTATTTAGAATATGAGTCATCTTATCTTCGACCTCAATGATTTTTGGACCATTATAAACCGAATATAATTATATTATAAAGTAATACTTTCACTCTTTCCTAAAGAGCCCCTCCTCTCCCTTATAAAAGGAGACCACTTCTACTCATTCCTCACACCTCTCAAGCCACTTGGCTCGTCCAAACTCTGCCCAACTAAGCTCCCCACATCCCTCTCCTCATCCTTGAAGCTTCCCCTTAGGAATAAAGCATTTCAACAAGTCCTTTGGTTCTAACCAAAGTGAGTTACCTAAATTAAAGGTAACGATTTCTCTTAAATTATTTTCATTTATTTTGCTTCTCCAACCCCCAATATCTTTTTATTTCCTTTCTTTTGTAACAACACCAGTATCCTCAATATACTAGGATGTTGTTATAATATGGATTCAAACTACACATACACACAACTCCATCTAATGGATGATGAACATAATGTTTCTGTGGATGGCAAACTAACACCTCACGAAACGAGGATTGTTCAAATACATCTTACCGCCTCTCATGGTGGCCATTATGATGGCACTGTAATTAAATATGATATTAATGATATATATTTTATATATAAGATTCTGTAATTCCATTTTATTTCATACCATTATTCGTTTCATGTTGTATATACATACGATAATTTCATTTGAGGAAGTGCGGACTACCGCCCCCTTAAAATGATATGACTCGTTCATACCACACATGGAACGTATAAAGGATGGTGTTAATGAACTTAAGTAACATGTATAAAATATTATATTATACTGGAATAGTAATATACCTATGTATCATTGGTATTCGATTCTTTTAAAATAAAAATTAAATGGAAGTAGCGTTCGTGCGTACGTACGGACTACCGTCTCCACGAACGCGATGAGATTCATTTTCCATCGTATCCATTCAAGTATAATTATCATTTGATGATTTAAAAATGATGTTTAAAGACTTGATACCATTCTGGATTTGAATAATATACAACTTATCCTTTAAAAACATGGCTTATGTAACAAAACATATAAAAGAAAATGAGTAAGTTAACACCCGAAACGACGATAATTTTAAGATATTATTATCAAATCAGTATTAAAAGATCATATATGATATCATATTAATGTATATGATTCTTGTATAATTTAGTAACAATTATTTCACTATTATACAGGAGGTTAACCTACCCCAACCAAGGAAAAGTACAAGGTAAGGGTTATTTCACAATCTCTTCATTATCCGAGGTTGTATTATACGTAATAATCTACTGGGATCTCTTTATCATCCACATCCATGTTTCTTCGAAATGTATTTCAAAACATTTTTACTATTTACAAGAATATGGGTTAAAGTCATTTATACCCTTGTTTGACTTTTTATAAGAGGTTTATAAAGGAATCTTTCCGTCGTTTTCAAAACAAGGTCCTTTTTAACCTTTTCGACAGAATTGAGGTAAGAGTGTTTTTTTTAACTTATACGGCGGGTGCGGTTATTTTCCGCCGTTATAAAATCGTCGAAGCTTCCCATACAAGCTTATAAGAATATTTTCAAAGAAAATGTTTTATTTTATATGGATCTTAAATGATTTCAAAATAAAAGGAGATACTTCTTTAAAAAGAATTTTGATTTCATCTATGTCAACATCCTTTGATGGATTTTAAGATTATTTGAAGTTGATTTATTATGATACAAAACTTCTATATTGTATTGAAGGTTTTGTGATATGTTTGACTGTGGATGTGCTATTTTTATACCATTCATAGTTTATGGTGAAATTATTGACATTTCGTATGCTAGTTCTAATACGAATGTTTATGTTATGTTTAAACCTTTTCATATGGGAATGCATTGGACTTAATAAGTGACGGGTGGAGCCCGCTATAGCTCCTCGATGCATCGGTAGGTCTCATGAGACAAACTAGTGTCTTGGCACAAGGCCTTGACAAAATCTTATTTGTAGTCTTGGCACGAGGCCTTGGATATGTGGTTATGATAGTCTGGCATTATGCATTCCAACATTATGAAAATGGTTATTGATTTTTGCATGTGATTATTCGATTAGTAGAATATCCATGTGAATAAGTAAATGGCATTATTTCATTTTACTTTTGCCATACTATGTTGAAGTTCAATTTTAAAAGGCTTTTGTTTTAGTAATTCATTGCCTTAAATGTTTATGATTATTTTGAATGTTCCGCTATATTGTCATCCTTACTGGGCATTTGAGCTCACCCCTTTTCTATGTTTTATTTTTCCCAGGTAGTGAAAAAGTAAATTATGAATGACTTGCAGGGATATTATGAGGGGTTAATAGTGTGGATATGAAGACTTTGTTGTTGTAGTAGTTTTTCACTTTGAAATGTAATGTAAAACTTTATGATTATATCTAGTGTTTCCAAGGCTACTAAACCAATCGGTCTTTCGAGATTTGATCTTTCTTGTGATCATGCCAATGTTATGTAATAATGCACCGACTCTGGGTAACTGGGGTCGGGGCGTTACAATCTCCAAGAGAAATGAAATGCCCCCACAGTCTATGTTATTCTGTGAACTTTTCGATGCATGGGGCATTGACTTCATGGGGCCTTTTCCAAATTCATTTGGCATTGTGTACATCTTACTGGTTGTTGACTATGTATCTAAATGGGTGGAAGCAAAGTCCACCAGGACCGATGACTCTTGAGTTGTTGTTGATTTTGTGAGGTCACAAATTTTCAGTAGGTTTGGTTTACCAAGATTCATCATTAGTGACCAGGGTTCAGATTTTTGCAATTGCAACATGAAAAATTTTCTTTGTAATCATAAAGTGTCCACTGCATATCACCCCCAAACTAATGGACAAGCATAAATATCAAATTGTGAAGTTAAACGAACCTTGGAAAAACGGTACAACCCAATAGGAAAGATTGGAGTTTGCGCTTGGATGATGCACTTTGGGCATATCGTACATCTTTTAAAACCCCAATCAGAATGTCACCATACAGAATTGTGATTGGAAAGTCTTGTAACCTCCCAGGGGAGGTAGAACACCAGGCATATTAGGCTGTTAAACAATGTAATATGAACCTTTCAGATGTAGGTGAGCAATGAAAGTTGCAGATTCAAGAGTTGGAAGAAATTCTATGTGATGTATATGGAAACTCTCGGATCTATAAAGAGAAGAAAAAGGCTATTCATGATAGCATGATTCACCAGCAGAGGTTCCATATTGTTGAGAAGGTCCTCATGTACAATTCCAGGCTTAAGCTTCACCCAGGTAAGCTTCGTTCTGATGGCTCAGTCCTTATACTGTTACTAATGTTTACCCTTTTGGTGCAATACAAATTTTGCATGAGCAGAGTGGACGAATTCTTACCATCAATAGGCAGTGACTTAAACACTTCTATGAGGATTTTCTGAAGAATATGGTGGAGGAAATACACCTTCTCAACGCACCATACCAATAAAATACCCTAGGTTTTATCCTTCCTTCTCACATTCTCAATTATTTCAGTGAGGGCACTGCACATTCTAGGTGTAGGGGGTTGGATACATTCCTGGGTTAGGTAGGAATTTTCATCAATTTCTCATTTCTTCTCTTTTTAGCCTTCTTTATGGTATTTTCATTTTCCCCATCAACAATTTCAAAGTTCGATGATTTGGTGACCATAAAGGGCGGAAAGTAAAAATACCATAACGAAAGATAAAAAGAATATTTGTATGAATTTAACATCAAGGGGTGATTTTCTTTTTTTAGTGAATTGTTTTTCTTTCAATGATATAAATGGTCGTATCTATGTGAAACCTTTAAGATGATTGATTCCCCTTGTGTGAGTAGTTTTTGGGAAAATTGTGTCACTAATATCTCTACAAATTTTTGCACCAAACCACAAAGTGTGATTATTTCTTACTTAATATAAGGTAAATATATGTTGTGTTGATATTTCTCAACGATAAATGATATTTCCATACATTCGTTCGTTATCTGATCTGTTTCATTACTATACCAGACTGACCTATGTGTGTGTAACTAATGTCCGACTGTTGTACGCCCTCAAGAAAAAAAACGGTTGTGTCTTGGTCAAATCAAAAACCACTCCTCCTCAACCTTTTATCTTGTTATAAATATTGAAATTAGTGTTGTGAGGAGATCAAATAAAGGGTTGAGAGATGAGTGTGAGATTTGTTCCAAATGCACTTCTAAAAAATAAATAAATGAGGGGAGTGATGAAATGTGCAACATATGGGGATATCTAGGTCAGGAGATTATGGTTTGACTTCTGTAAATTATTAAATGAGTGGGTCTTGAAATATGATTACAAAGGATATAGGGTGGGTTCGGTGGATAAAATCATTTAAGATGAAAATTGTTAAAATAACTTATATTTATTGGATAGCAAGTGGAAAGAATAGCATGGAATGGTTTTTACACACACACATGGAGATTTAGTTTCATGGTTGCCTTCTGAATTCCTTGATCAATTTGGTATCATAAATCTTTTTGAATTTCACTATGATATGATTTATGAGACATCTTCTTCTATTTTCACTGGGAAGAACTCTTTGGTGTGGTTCGTGCATTGATCACATTACTTTAATTAAAATTTCCTCAAATATTAAATCTTCATGATTTTGGGAATATATATTTTCCTCATTTTATTTGGATTTGTGACTTTTCCCAGGAGTTCAAATGTTTATGTGTTGGGGTGTGATCGTACCACGATTCACTGTTTTATTTCACCCTTACACCGCTGTTTTAAACTAGTTTTGTAATGAATATTCCAAATATAATAATAAATTGAACTTTATGTTTGATTAAATTAATTAATTTTAATAAATATTATAATGGGCAATGTTACTTGTTTTTATTATTTTAATGTAGGTGGAGATGATTTGGAGGGCCCTTGATGAAGTGGAAGAAAAATGGGCCAAAATTTCATGGATCCATGAAGACCTGTCCACTATTATGATTGTATAGAAAATTCCGTGCATTCAAATAGGCTCATATTTTGTGTACTAGTACAAAATATAATGGGCTACAACTCTTATGAAGGAATACAAGACCAATTCGTCCTTCGAGGGGCCCAATCGAACTGATCTGTCCATGGAATCAAATTTGTACAATGTCAAATGTGGTGTTCTTTAATATGTCCATATCTCTGGATCCACTTGTCCAATTGATGCAAAACCTTCGGTGGAGATAGTCAGGAAGTGAGGATACAACTTTACAGTTTTTTAAAAATTGATATTCGACTTTCTATTGGTTGAAACGCGTGGTACAAGTGGATTGAATAAATCTGTGTGCCTCAAACAACCTTCCAATTTTCCTATAAAATGGCACTTTGGGCTCCCCATTTGAAATTTCGGCCAGGAGGAAAGGTGCTACCATTTTGGAATCCCCATGGAGTCTTCTCAACATCCCTATCAGTTTTGGAGGCTATGAGAAGTTCTACCCCAACATCTTTCTCTTCTTCCTCTCCCATGGGTTTCTAAACCCCTTGTGATCACCCGGGGAGGAACGTGATGTAAATCCCAAGATTCATGTTTGTAATATTTGAATGATATTTTGAATTCCAGTTTGTTGTGTTGTTTTTCATCATCCTCTATTCTTATTTTATTGTGTTATGTACTGCTATGTCATGATCAACTCATATGATCATGTTTGGGGGTACCCATTCATGTGATGTTTCACACATCGTTCACCACTTTCTTTTCCCCCTTTCAATTGAAGTGTTTGTGTGGTTCATATTGATAAATTGAACTCACATAAGCACTATCAAGCCCATGTATATTTATTTCATGGTATCACAAAGAAATAACATACAAACTTGGACAGTTCATTGAGTTCTTCGTGTGTTGCATTGGTGAGTTTCGGTTATGAAGTCAAACACAATTCATCCAGTCATCGGCGGTGTCCGGTGAATCATTGTGTGTTTTTGACTGAACCTTAGGAGGTATCCTAGTATAAACTCAGTAACATTCTGGTTCTAGGTGTCACAAACTAGGGATTAAAAGATCATAACCCTATATCATGAAGCGACGAAGGATAAGCATCCTGAGAGTACCCCGGGTTGATCACGCTTAATTAATTCAGTTAATCTCTACATTGTTTTATCGCATTCATTTTCTATTTTCATCTTTAATCCTCAAACCCCCAACTTTTACAAAACCTCATTAACCTTCTACTTTCATAATAAAAACCCTCTTTTTAAATTAATGATCTAAGGATCCATTGAGAGACGACCTAGTGTTGCTGCTATACTGCATAAATTCTAGTCAAAATTAAACAAATAAGTTGACGCGCTCGACAATGCGATCAAGTACGTCACTTGTTTTTTTACTAAAATGTCATTTTAAACTGGAAACACGCACATTGACCTATACTGATCACATCATGTATCAGTTTGATGTGAGACTGATTCCTATATATCACAATGGAATTATGAATCATTGTCCTAAATTATAAGGAATACACGAGTGTGTTTTCTTTATTTTTAGTGAGTGACATTTTTTAAACTAAACTATCAATTTTAAACTGATAACGGGCACATTGAGTCATAGCGGTCACACCGTGCGTCGAATTGAGGTGTGGATGATTCCTATATATCTCAAATGACTTATGGATCATTTACCAAAGTTTGAATGAAGAACACACCTCCATCGACCTCTTTTTACAATCATATAAAACCCAGTCATTTTTTTAAAAAAACTATTAAAACCAGATTTTAGAGAAAAAACATTATAAAAAATCATCAACCAATTATTTTATTAAAGTTTTATTCCGATACTTGTGGATAAATTTGAGGATATAAATGAAATTAATTCATCATTAACTCTGCCTCCATGTCAAATGCAAATAAATTAATTTCAGTAACATAGACTCATCATCTGAAATTTCACTTTAACAACCAAAGACCCATGAGATGTACAACACTATAGTTACGTATTCTGATTCTTCTATCTCTAACCTCTCCATTTCTTTCTCACCCTTCACTCTATCGTTTATATTGTTGTGTGGAGTTTCTCTCTGGAAGGAGTTGGTGGCAATGAAGGCGTCGTGTTAATAACTAGTGTCAATGGTGTAATTCTCACAAATGGGAGGCATTGCCCATTTTAGAGAATTAAATGAAGTACAATTGTCATCATCATCATCTCATCTCCCGAACATTTATCATTTCATTTTGTTGTCTGATGCATGGTGTGACCACTATAACTCTAAATGTGTCTTTTTATTTTAAATTTACATTAATTTTAGTAAAAAGAACAAGTGACATACTGAAAACCAAGCAAACGTTTTCATATTATTTTGATACTTTAGTAAAATGATCCAAAAGTCATTTATGACAAGTAGGTATCAACTGCACCTTCTTCCGACGCACGGTGTAATCATTATGACACAAAGTATCCGTTATCAGTTTAAAATTGACATTTTAGTTCAAAACCTGTGTCACTCACTGAAAACCAAGCAAACACGCTCTAATTGTCTTGATAATTTCAGACAATGGTTCATAAGTTATTTGTGACGTGTATGAAGTAGTCTCATATCAAACCGACATTCAATGTGACTAATATGACTCAAAGTGTGTGTTTCTAGTTTGAAATGACATTTTAGAAAAAAAACACAAGTGACGTACTCAAAACTGAGAAAATGCAGTCGTATTTTTTTGGTACTTTTGGAAAATGATTCATAAGTAAATTGTTATGTGTAGGATTCAATCACACCTCAATCTGACACACATTGTGGCTGGTATAACTCTAAGTGTGTCTTTATTTAAAATTAACATTACTAGGAAGGTTCAAGTAGCAAGCAAACTCATCTTTAAAAATTATTAATGAAAATAGAAAGATGATAACAACACCAAACAATCATGTGGCACAAAGTGCACCACCACCCCAGGAACATGGCAAAATGCCACCAAAAAGTATGGACAATGCCCAAAAAAACCCTAAGTCCTACACATAGAGGCTCAAAAGCCTGGAAAATGCCAACAACTGCTAACCAAGAATTCCTCGCGTACATGAGCGCATCAATAAGGCTGACCAACACCACTCCACCTGAGGTCATCAAAGTGGATGAAGCACCGCCTTCACTCGAGGACATCGTCGTGCCCTTTAGCGATGCCAATTGAGCAAACAAGATCATCCCTAATGTCCATCGTTGGGGGTGTCGATATCAGCATGCCATCAGCATGAAAAAATCATTGTCAGCGTCCCATACCACCGACACCTAGATGTACATGAGAACATCACACCCATAGTGTCCCATACCACTGCAGGTCGTCCCGCACCTGCCAACGTTACCAACCAATCCGCTTCACATCACTAGGTCAACGCCATCAGGTCGTCACCATCATTATCCCGAGAATCATTGGTCACCAAAAAACTCATCATCGTCGTCAAGGCACTGCTGGATACACTATGTCGGTCTGCCAATCCACACCACTCAAGGCCATTCCATCGATCGTGCCTCAATGCCCACAGAGCCATCAGATTCAGCTCTCAATGCCTCTGGGATCCCAAACCGCAAACTCCAATATGCTCGTATCCCTCCATCATCGCGCACTCCACCGTGATCCCACGTCGTCGCCTGGCGCACCCTGCTGCCTAGACACCACCGGGATCCGACACCAGTATCTAACATGCCACAAGCCCATCGCCGCCACCACAGGACAGATGGCTAGCGCAAAATCCATCTTCGTGTATTTACATATAGGTTACTGGAGTATTTTCTATAGTATGTTTTTATTCAAACATCACACTACAGCAGGTTGTGCCTTCATCAGTTTATTTCTAGCATTGATAAAAACGGTCCTTTATCGATGTTAAAAAATGCTGACTACCACAAAAATGGGTTTTCGTAGCGCCACCCTTTAACATCACTGATAAAGGGTATATTTAACATCACTAAAAAAGCATAGTTAAAAGTACCCATTTATCTGTGCTTTTTTTAGCACTGTTAAACGAACCCCCTTTATTAGTGCTTTTTTTAGTAGCACTAATAAAGAAGGATATTTATAAGTGCTTTTTTTACTAGCACTGATAAAGGGTATATTTCAAAAAAATTATCAAAATAATATATTAATATATAGATATATAAATATATTTATATTGATTTAAATATAATAAATGTGTTTTAAATATGATTTAGATAAATATAAATAGACATTTACACGTTTTTTTTAAAGGTTGGGGCTGAAAGCACTTTTATTTTTTAAAGAAAAGTCCTCCTTCAAACTGGGTAAAGGGAGAGCTATTACATAGCCCAAAGGCCCAAGACCAAGTGGTATGAATACAAGGCCCAAAAGCCCATTTTTTGGCCTAAAAAGCTCTTCAGTGAATAGTACTGCTACAGTACCTGGGCTGCTACAGTATCACCACCGCTACAATTTATGCTGCAGTGTCTACGCCGTTACAGTGCTACCAGTGCTACAATACCAAAAATTAGTCCATGTTCGGATTTGATCCTGGGTTTTTTGGATGTCAAGCAAGAACCATTACCACTTGGGTACATGCTCATTGGAAAATAGACATTTACACTTAATATATAAGATATTTCGTGTAAATGACTTATAAAATATTTTTTGAAAAATATTATTAATTAATAATATGCTAATTATTATCGAGTAATAATCATTTAATAACAATTTAAAGACACAAAAAATTAAAAAAATTAATAAAAGATTTGAAATAAGTTGAAAATGTAACTCAAACTTGAAACAACCATAACTTTTGATCTGGGTGTCCGTTTGAACTTCATCACATATCAAATCAAATCCTGCGACAAGATCTACACCCTTAATGATATAAGTAAACCACTGTCACATTTTTTGAGGCAAAAAAAGGCCCACAAGACCACCAAAACTGAGTTTTTAGTCTAGGTACCTGAGTTTTTTTAACATTTGATGGATTTTCAACCTCGTTTAAGAGGGGTCTTTTTTCCCTTTTTCAGTAGGGACTCAATTTATTCTCAGGTCTTACATTCATATTGATATTATGGCTTTGAAATTTTGTCATTTTTAACAATGTACTATTATTTATAATCAAATATATAACAATATATGCATATTTTTTTATATTCACATATAAAAATTTAATTTTATAAATATATAATTAAACATATTTATATATAAAATATATTTCTCAATATATAAGCTTTATCTAAATAAAAACTAATATCTATTTTTAAAAATAAAAATATATGAATATTTATATACCTATATAATGTGTCTGTGTGTGTGTATTAGTGTGTGTATTAACAAATTGATATATATTATATATATATATATATTCTAACATATAAATATACATATTAATATATAATATTTGTAAATATATATAAATGTATATAAATATGTATAATAATACTTATAGATACACACGCATATAGAATATATACATGTGTATGCATGTTGTATATATGTATTTATGTATTTATTTATTTATACACACACTCAAAAACATATTTTATAAAGGTATTTAAAACTAATCTTATAAATATATATTAATATATGAATAGATATATGAATAAAAAAATATAATTAAATATATATATAAATAAATATATATTAATATACGAATATATATATATAGATATATCATTAAATGTAGAAAAAAATAAGATGGGTGAGTGGTAAAGTTGCAGGCGCGCAAGGGAGATGTCTTGGGTTTGAATCCAACTAGAGGTAGAGGTGTGTGGGCAGGTGCAGGGGGGTCTAGCACTCTTAAAGGGTGGGGGGGTGCGCCTAATGCTATTAAAGAGGTGATAGACGCGTGCGTGGGCGGGGTTTCCTAGAATTGTTGAAAGGGGGGTCAAGCACTGTTAAAAGGAGGACCCTCCATTTTATAGATTTTTTTATTTTTTTAAAATTGTTGATTTTTATCATTGCTTTTTTTAGCACTGATAAAAGAGGCATTTATCAGTGATTTTTTTAACACGGATAAAAGGACCTCCCTTTTAATACCACCTCAATTATCAGTGTTTTTTAGCGCTGATAAAGACTTTTAGTGATGATAAAACCTTGGGTTGTGTAGTAGTGGTTGATAGGGGGTTTTAGCGTTGATAGGGGGCTTTATCGGTGTTGTTTTAATATTATTAAAAAATTGACTTTTATCATCATTTTTGTAGTGCTCATAAAAGGGGATTTATTAGCATTTTTTAGCACTGATAAAAGGGACCTCCTTTTAATATCACCTCGATTATCAGTGTTTTTTTAGCACTGATAAAATCTTTTTTTATTGGTGATAAAACCTTGTTTTGCAGTAGTGACTGATAAAGAGGGGGGGTTTAGCGCTGATAAAGGGGGGGGGGCTTTATTAGCATTGATAAAGGAGACCCCCCCTTCAACTGCGCTGAGAACCACAATGCTTATTGAGTGATGTTAAAAGTCATTTTGTGTGTTGTTAATGGGTCAAATTATAGAAGTGGCTTCTCATGGGAAGATATATCTTTTATATCTATTTAGTTTAGATAAATGTTTCATTTTTAACATGGCAGGTACATGGTGATTTGGAAATTTAAGATATAATATTTCATATCTTATCTGTATTGTGAAAAAAGAAATAATGAAAGGGAAAGGAGAGAGATTCTTAACATGTAGTCTACTGAGATCAAGATGAAAGAGATCGCCGTGTTTGCAGTATCTCGTGTGGGTCGTTGGCATCGACGAACAAGGCATTGACGGTGGATTTATGATGGCGAGCAATGAGAACCTTGACCAGGACTATGTATCGAAAGTTCCCTTGTAGAGATCAAAAGGTGTGTCCCGATTGTGATGATCAGTAGTAAAACAAAATGACAACTATGTGCATGAAAAATGGCTTCATGTGAACGAAAAAATTATTCGGGCGTTGAGAGAAAAAAAATTCAGGTACATTATAAAATTCATTCGGATTATGTATAATTTTTTTAAGGGTGGAAAATCCTGCAGGTGAATTATTGTGTTTTGCCACTGATTCGTCTTCCGCTGGGGTGTTGGGCTCCGCAACAATTGTGAATTTTGAAACAGTTAAATGTGTAAAATAAACAATTTTTCAATCAAATGTATTTCAAAGAGAGGCTTAATGAAATAAAAAATTTATTGTTTTAATAAGAGGAATTTTGTGGTGTTGCTTGTGCAGTTTTATCAATGGTGAGGATGGTTTCAAAATAGACCATTATTCAGCAAAACAAGGTCACCCAACTTTCAGAAAATCACCGTGTCAGCCCTCTTTCGTACACTTGGGGCCAGAGCCTGGGCCGAACATGCACAGTTAAGGGCTCGGCCCGCTGCAAGGTCAGTAGCTACACCAGCGTGGCGGTCAGTAGCTGCACAATCCGCAGGCCGAGGCTCATCCCCGCGCAAATCCGCCACCCCGCCCCGAACGGTATCACCTCGAAGTTGTTCCCCTTCACGTCCGCATCCGGCCGCTCCCCTCCGGGCAGGATGCGCTCCGGCCGGAACTCCAGCGGCTCGGCCCACGTGTCCGGATCCCGGGATATGGCCCATATGTTCACCAGCAGCGTGGCTCCCTTCGGCACGCGGTAGCCGTCGACCTCACACCTCTCTGCCGCCATCTGGGGCAGGGAGAGCGGCGTGGAGGGGTGGAGGCGGAGTGTCTCCTTCACCACGGCCTGGAGGAATGCCAGACGGGGCAGGTTGGCCTTGGAGACCAGGCGGTCCTGGCCCACAACCGCGTCGAGCTCTCTCTAGGCCTGATCCATAATATTGGGATGGCGGATGAGCTCAGCCACGACCCACTCCACCGTGCTCGAAGACGTGTCTGTCCCCGCCGAGAACATGTTCTGCCAACGGAATGCCATCAGGTGGATGCATGAAGGGGCGGAAGGAGAGAGGGACGACACGTTGGTTACCAGTAGCAGGGCTTTGATTTTGGCATCCCTGAGTTTCCCTTCGTCGCCATCAGCGATGTCTACCTGCAACAGTGTGCTCAGAAAGTCAGTCTGACGGGGACCGTCGGCGCCGATTTCGGATCAATGGTTCTCCAGAACGGCGGTGAGGAAGGCGTCGAACCGGGTGCGGAGGCTCTTCATCCTCGACATCACGCCCTGCAGGTCCAACCAGCCGAGGGCGGGGATGAAGTCGCCGATGTTGAACACCCCCAACACCACCATGATCTCAATGTTGTCTATACAAGCCGAGAAATATGAGAAGAAAAATTGAAGAGGAAGAAAAATTGGCACACATCACAAAGAAGCTTTCAAGCTTTTCACAATTTCACACAACTTCACAATTTTTCACAATTGAAATTTCAGACTACAATTACATCAATTTATTGACCCACAACATTAAATGCCTAGAATTTATGTTGGTACAAAGAAAGACCAAAACATTAAATACAGAGAATCTATGACGGTACAAGGAAAGACCAAAATATTAAATGTAGAGAATTTATGACGGTACAAAGATATACCAAATATTTTAATGAAAAGAATTTAAATTCATTCAAAGAAAATAAATGGAGGTGGACCCATGGAAAAAAAATGTGCAAGTAATAAATGACGCCGCAGGCAGCTTTGACTCATATTTTTGGTTTGCAATTCCAAAACTCCCCTTCAAACCAAAACCAGCTTCATTCCGAACATCTTTCTGAGTCTTTTGAATGCATCTGATGATAATGTCTCTGTGAAAATATCAGCCACCTTCTCCGTAGTATGACGATATTCCAATTTTATCGTTTTCTGCTTCACATGATCTCACAAAAAATGGAATCGGGTATCAATGTGTTTGCTTATTCCATGTTGCACCGGATTTTTGGAAAGTTCAATTGTCGACTTGTTATCCACATATATCACTGTGGATCCATCCTGCGGATGCTGCAACTCCTTCAGCAGATTTCTCAACCAGATTCCATCACAAACAGTGGATGATGCCGCCACATACTCTGATTCACATGTAGACAAGGTGACCACACTTTGCTTCCTTGAATTCCACGTAAAAGCAGTCGTTCCAAGAAAAAATACATACCCAGTGGTGCTTTTTCTTTCATATTGGTCGCCTCCCCAGCCACTGTCTGAGTATCCATTCAGATTTTATTCTTCATTGTATGGATAAAAAAGACCAAAATCCACTGTTCCTTTAACGTACCTGTGGATACGTTTTTCCGCTAACCAGTGGGACTCTTTTGGTTCTTCCATGTACCTGCTTAGAAGCCCAACACTAAAGACAATATCAGGCCTTGTGATTGTGAGATACCTCAGGCTTCCAATTAGACTCTTGAACAGAGTCGAGTCAACACTTCTTCCTTCTCCATCTTTTGTCAGTTTTAAGCTCATTTCCACAGGTGTGTTTACAGCATTGCAACTAGCCATGTTGAATTTTTCAAGAAACTCCTTAGCATACCTCTTCTAAGAAATATAGATGCCTCCATGTTGTTACTTTACTTCTATGCCTAGAAAGAAGGACATGAGACCTCCGTCGATTATCTCGAACTCCTTGAACATAGCCTTCTTGAAATCATCGAACATTTGTCGACTATTCCCTGTAAACAGCAAATCATCAACATACAAGCATGCAATGATTATATCGCCACGATCATTCTTCTTGATGTAAACTTCATGCTCATATGGACATTTGGTGAAGCCGTTCTCTCGAAGATAGCTACCATGTGTGCATTCCAAGCATGAGGAGCCTTCTTCAACCCATAAAGAGCTTTCTTCAGTCGATACACTTTGTCCTCCTCCCCTTGCATAACAAATCCTTCAGGCTGGTCTACATAGACCTCTTCCTCTGGAATTCCATTGAGGAATGCAGACTTCACATCCAATTGGTAGATCATCCAACTGTGATGAACATCAAGAGAGATAATCATTCTTACCGTGTCAAGGCGAGCAACCGGAGCGAAGACTTCTTCATAGTCCACCCCATACTTCTGTTTGTACCCCTTTTCTATGAGCCTTGCCTTGTAGCGATCGATTTCACCATTAGCATTTCTCTTGATCTTGTACACCCATTTGACACCAATGGATTTCTGGATATTAGGAAGTGTGGTCAGCCCCCATGTTTCATTTTTCTCTATGGCGCGAATTTCATCTCCCATAGTCATTCTCCAACATTCTTCCCTTGTGGCTTCCTGAAACATCAGAGGCTCATGATCTGCATACAGGCAAAAATGATTTACCTCTTCGGTTTGCTCATAAATGTCGCTTATGCTTTTCATTTTTAGGTGTGCCATGGGTGAGGATGAGCTCGCCAAATTTTGACTTGATGGAGTCCTTTCAAGAGTGATGGAATGTTCTCCTGGACTCCTGTGTATTGATAATGTGCCCGAGGAAGGTGTTTCTGGCGTTTGCTCCTGATGATCACGCCTTTCTTCGAGATCTTCTGTTTCGAATGGAATCTCTTTGTTTGGTTCTTCATCATTCCATTTCCAATCTTCTTCCTCACTAAAGACCACATCTCTACTCACCACTAGTTTATTGGTTATTGGATTGTAGAGCTTATAGGCTTTAGAATCTTCACTGTAGCCGATGAAGATGCACTTTTCACCACGATCATCAATCTTCCTTCTTCTCTCTTCTGGAACTTGACCGTAGGCAACACACCCGAAGATTCTTAGGTGTGCTACGCTCGGTTTGTAGCCACTCCATGCCTCTTGTGGTGTCATGTTTCTGACGCTCTTTGTTGGGCACCGATTGAGAAGATAGGTAGTACATGCCACTGATTCTCCCCAAATGTTCTTTGGAAAGCCTTTCTCCTTCAGCATGGTCCTCGTCATGTCGAGGATGGTGCGGTTCTTCCTTTCTGCGATGCCATTCTGTTATGGCATGTAGGATGCAGTGTATTTTTGTTTGATGCCATGTTCCCTGCAAAAATCTTGGAAAACATTTGAAGTGTATTCTCCACCTCTGTCAGATCTAAGAATTTTTATTCTATAACCACTTCCAGCTTCAACACGAGCTTTAAACATTTTAAAGATCGAAAATGCAGAAGATTTTTCTTTTATGCAATACACCCAGATTTTCCTACTAAAATCATCAATGAAGGTAATAAAATACCTATTACCTCCAAGTGAGGGTGTTTCAAGCGGTCCGCAGATATCAGTGTGAACTAACTGAAGTGGTTCATTTTCTCTTCTAGACACTCCACTTGGGAAGAAGTTCCTTTGTTGTTTGCCGAGTGTACACGCCTCACACACATGATTTGGAACTTCAATTTCCGGCAATCCACGCACCATTCTTATGAGGATAGATGTTTAAGCCTGCTAAAATGCAGATTTCCAAATCACAGATGCCATCTCCATGAGTCATTCTTCATGAGTCCCAAGATACACTCTTCGGCCTTTGTGTTGATATGCAGCGAAAACATGTGATTCTTCTCCATTTGGACTTGATCGACAAGTCTCCTGTGAGCATATCTTATAGAAAAAAGAGAATTTTCCAAGTGTATGACATACCCCTTCTCAAGAAGTTGGCCGAGACTAATGATATTATTTTTCATCCTTGGTACGTAATATACATTAGAAATGTAATTCTACTCTCCATTCTTCAGATAGATTTTGATCTTACCTTTTCCTCTCACGGGTACCTTGGATGAGTTTCCAAAACTCATGTCACCACGAACTTCTTCGGTGAGTTCCTCGAACAGTTGTTTGTTACCACTCATGTGGTTGCTTGCGCCCGTGTCGAGATACCAGACATCGGGCCGTTCACATGACTTTTCTTGTGCGAGGAGGAGTGTGGTACCTTCTTCTTCATGAAGAGATGCTTCGACATAGTTGGATCGTTCATTATGATCCACTTTTCTCTAACAATCAGACGCATAATGGCCAAATTTCTTACAGATGTGGCATTGAATGTTCTTTGCGTTTCCACGACCACGCGTGAATCGTCCTCCACCATTCCCTCTTCCACGAAAGCTGGTAGGATTTTGTTGATTTTGTTGATGGATTGGATAATATCCACACCCTCTTCTTCTTCCATGATGACCGCCTCGTTGTGTGTGGCCATTCTTTTGTTCTTGTAGAGTAAACTTAGACTCCAAGGCATGCTCTATTGTTGAACTGGTATTCTTTTGCATCCATTGCTCATGCACTTGCAACGACCCCATCAGTTCATCAATGGATAGTTTCTCCAAATCCTTTGATTCTTCGATTGCCACAATCACATGCTCAAACATGGTTGTGAGAGATCAAAGTGATTTTTCGATAACTAGAATTTCCTCCACTTTTTCACCATTCCTTTTCAAATTGTTAAAAATAAAAATTAATCTTGAGAAATAATCAGAGATTCTCTCACCTTCTTTCATGTGTACCGCTTCAAATTCCACTCTTAATGTTTGAAGACGTACCCTCTTCACTCGATCAACACCTTTGAAGATGGTGGCAAGGGTATCCCAAGATTGCTTGCCTGATGTTGCTTCGGAAATCTTTTCGAAGGTTGATTCATCCAACCCTTGATAGAGGAGGAATAACGCCTTATTGTCTTTCATTCTTTGATTTTTGAGGGCAATCTTTTCTTCATTCGTGAAGGAAGCTTCTTCCGCCGTAGTGGGTACAACATACCCATCGGTAATGATCTCCCTTAATTCTTGCAACCCGAATAACTCCTTTATCTGGATGCACCACCTTTCGTAGTTGTCCTTAGATAGCTTCGGAACTTGCGGCTGGATTGCGGCCATCTTAAAAAAAATCGGAGGATCTTGGTAACTTGGCTCTAATACCAGTTTGTTGGCTATACAAGCCGAGAAATATGAGAAGAAAAATTGAAGAGGAAGAAAAATTGGCACACATCACAAAGAAGCTTTCAAGATTTTCACAATTTCACACAACTTCACAATTTTTCACAATTGAAATTTCATACTACAATTACATCAATTTATAGACCCACAACATTAAATGCCTAGAATTTATGTTGGTATAAAGAAAGACCAAAACATTAAATACAGAGAATCTATGACGGTACAAGGAAAGAACAAAATATTAAATGTAGGGCATTTATGACGGTACAAAGATATACCAAATCTTTTAATGCAAAGAATTTAAATTCATTCAAAGAAAATAAATGGAGGTGGACCCATGGAAAAAAAATGTGCAAGTAATAAATGACGCCGCAGGCAGCTTTGACTCATATTTTTGGTTTGCAATTCCAACACTCCCCTTCAAACCAAAACCGGCTTCATTCCGAGCATCGTTCTGAGTCTTTTGAATGCATCTGACGATAATTTCTTTGTGAAAATATCAGCCACCTACTCCATAGTATGATAATATTCCAATTTTATCATTTTCTGCTTCACATGATCTCGCAAAAAATGGAATCGGGTATCAATGTGTTTGCTTCTTCCATGTTGCACCGGATTTTTGGCAAGTTCAATTGCCGACTTGTTATCCACATATATCACTGTGGATCCATCCTGCGGATGCTGCAACTCCTTCAGCAGATTTCTCAACCAGATTCCATCCCAAACAGTGGCTGATGCCACCACGTACTCTGCTTCACATGTAGACAAGGTGGCCACAATTTTCTTCCTTGAATTCTACATAAAAGAAGTTGTTCGAAGAAAAAATACATACCCAGTGGTGCTTTTTCTTTCATCTTGGTCACCTCCTCAGTCACTGTCTGAGTATCCATTCAGATTTTCTTCTTCATTGTATTGATAAAAAAGACCAAAATCCATTGTTCCTTTAATGTACCTAAGGATACGTTTTGCCGCTAACCAGTGGGACTCTTTTGGTGCTTCCATGTACCTTCTTAGAAGCCCAACACTATAGAAAATATAAGGCCCTGTGATTGTGAGATACCTCAGGCTTCCAATTAGACTCTTGAACAGAGTCGAGTCAACACTTCTTCCTTCTCCATCTTTTGTCAGTTTTAAGCTCATTGCCACAGGTGTGTTTACAGCATTGCAACTAGCCATGTAGAAATTTTAAAGCAACTCCTTAGCATACCTCTTCTGAGAAATATAGATGCCTCCATGTTGTTTCATTACTTCTATGCCCAGAAAGAAGGACATGAGACCTCCATCGGTCATCTAGAACTCCTTGAACATAGCCTTCTTGAAATCATCGAACATTTGTCGACAATTCCCTATAAACAGCAAATCATCAACATACAAGCATGCAATGATTATATCACCACGATCATTCTTCTTGATGTAAACTACATGCTCATATGGACATTTGGTGAAGCCGTTCTCTCGAAGATTACTATCAATGCGTGCATTCCAAGCACGAGGAGCCTGATTCAACCCATAAAGAGCTTTCTTCAGTCGATACACCTTTTCTTCCTCCCCTTGCATAACAAAGCCTTCAGGCTGGTCTACATAGACCTCTTCCTCTATAATTCCATTCAGGAATGCAGACTTCACATCCAATTGGTAGATCATCCAACTGTGATGAACAGCAAGAGAGATAATCATTCTCACCATGTCAAGGCGAGCAACCTGAGCAAAGACTTCTTCATAGTCCACCCCATACTTCTGTTTGTACCACTTTGCTACGAGCCTTGCCTTGTAGCGATCGATTTCACCATTAGAATTTCGCTTTATCTTGTACACCCATTTTACACCAATGGATTTCTGGATATTAGGAAGTGTGGTCAGCTCCCATGTGTCATTTTTCCCTATGGCGCGAATTTCTTCTCCCATAGTCATTCTCCAATATTCTTCCCCTGTGGCCTCCTGAAACGTCAGAGGCTCATGATCTGCATAAAAGCAAAAAAGATTTACCTCTTCGGTTTGCTCATAAATGTCACTTATGCTTTTCATTTTTATGGGTTCCATGGGTGAGGATGAGCTCGCCAAATTTTGACTTGATGGAGTCCTTTCAGGAGTGATGGAATGTCCTCATGGACTCCTGTGTACTGATGATGTGCCCGGGGAAGGTGTTGCTGGTGTTTTCTCTTGATGATCACGCCTTTCTTCAAGATCTTCTATTTCGACTGGAATCTCTTTGTTTGGTTCTTCATCATTCCATTTCCAAGCTTCTTCCTCACTAAAGACCATATCTCTACTCACCACTAATTTATTGGTTAGTGGATTGTAGAGCTTATAGGCTTTAGAATCTTCTCTGTAGCCGATGAAAATGCACTTTTCACCACGATCATCAACCTTCCTTCTTATCGCTTCTGGAACTTGAGCGTATTCAACACACCTGAAGATTCTTAGGTGTGCTACGATCGGTTTGTAGCCACTACATGCCTCTTGTGGTGTCATGTTTTTGACGCTCTTCGTTGGGCACTGATTGAGAAGATAGGCAGTACATGCCACTGCTTCTGCCCAAAAGGTCTTTGGCAAGCCTTTCTCCTTCAGCATGGTCCTCATCATGTCGAGGATGGTGCGGTTCTTCCTTTCTGCGATGCCATTCTGTTGTGGCCTGTAGGTTGCAGTGTATTGTTGTTTGATGTCGTGTTCCCTGCAAAAATCTTGAAAAACATTTGAAGTGTATTCTCCACCTCTGTCAGATCTGAGAACTTTGATTCTATAACCACATTCATCTTCAACACGTGCTTTAAAAATTTTAAAGATCACAAATGAAGAAGATTTTTCTTTGATGCAATACACCCAGAGTTTCATGCTAAAAGCATCAATGAAGGTAATAAAATACCTATTACCTCCATGTGAGGGTGTTTCAAGCGGTCTGCATAGATCAGTGTAAACTAACTGAAGTGGTTCAGTTGCTCTTCTAGACACTCCACTTGGGAAGGAGTTCCTTTGTTGTTTGTCGAGTGTACACGCCTCACACACATGATTTGGAACTTCAATTGCCGGCAATCCGCGCACCATGCTTGATGAGGATAGAAGTTTAAGCCCACTAAAATGAAGATGTCCAAATCGCAGATGCCATCTCCATGAGTCATTCTTCATTAGTCCCAAGAGACACTCCTCGGCCTTTGTGTTGATATGTAGCGGAAACATGCGATTCATCGCCATTTGGACTTGAGAAACAAGTCTCCTGTGAGCATCTCTTATAGACAAAAGAGAATTTTCCAAGTGTATGACATACCCCTTCTCAAGAAGTTGGCCGAGACTGATAATATTATTTTTCATACTTGGTACGTAATATACATTAGAAATGTAATTTGACTCTCCATTCTTCAGATAGATTTTGATCTTACCTTTGCCTCTCACGGGTACCTTGGATGAGTCTCCAAAACTCACGTCGCCACGAACTTCTTCGGTGAGTTCCTCGAACAGTTGTTTGTTACCACTCATGTGGTTTCTTGAACCCGTGTCGAGATACCACACATCAGGCCGTTCACATGCCTTTTCTTGTGTGAGGAGGAGTGTGGTACCTTCTTCTTCATGATTAGATGCTTCGACATATTTGGATTGTTCATCATGATCCACTTTGCTCCAACAATCAGACGCATAATGGCCAAATTTCTTACATTTGTGGCATTGAATGTTCTTTGCGTTTCCACGACCACGCATGAATCATCCTCCACCATCCCCTCTTCCACGAAAGCTGGTAGGATTTTGTTGCTTTTGTTGATGTCTTAGATAATATCCATGCACTATTCCTCTTCCACAATGACCACCTCGTTGCGTGTGGACATTCTTTTGTTCTTGTAGAGTAAACTTAGACTCCAAGGCATGCTCTATTGTTGACCGGTATTCTTTTGCATCCGTTGCACATGCACTTGCAATGAACCCATCAGTTCTTCAATGGATAGTTTCTCCAAATCCTTTGATTCTTCGATTGCCACAACCACATGCTCAAACTTGGTTATGAGAGATTGAAGTGATTTTTCGATAACTCGAATGTCCTCCACTTTTTCACCATTCCTTTTCAAATTGTTAAAAATAACAATTAATCTTGAGAAATAATCAGAGATTCTCTCACCTCCTTTCATGTGTGCCGCTTCAAATTCTGCTCTTAATGTTTGAAGGCGTACCTGCTTCACTCAATCAACACCTTTGAAGACGGTGGCAAGGGTATCCCAAGCTTTCTTGCTTGATGTTGCTTCACCAATATTTTCGAACGTTGATTCATCCAACCCTTGATAGAGGAGGAATAACGCCTTGTGGTCTTTCTTTCTTTCATTTTTGAGGGCCGTCTTTTCTTCATTCGTGAAGGCAGCTTCTTCCACCGTAGTGGGTACAACATACCCATCAGTAATGATCTCCCATAATTATTGCAACCCGAATAACGCCTTCATCTAGATGCACCACCTTTCATAGTTGTCCTTAGACATCTTCAGAACTTGCGGCTGGATTGTGGCCATCTTAAAAAAATTGGAGGATCTTGGTAACTTGGCTCTGATACCAGTTTTTTGGATATACAAGCCGAGAAATATGAGAAGAAAAATTGAAGAGGATGAAAAATTGGCACACATCACAAAGAAGATTTCAAGCTTTTCACAATTTCACACAACTTGACAATTTTTCACAATTGAAATTTTAGACTACAATTACATAACTTTATAGACCCAAAACATTAAATGCCTAGTATTTATGTTGGCACAAAGAAAGACCAAAACATTAAATACAGAGAATCTATGACGGTACAAGGAAAGGACACAATATTAAATGCGAGCATTTATGATGGTACAAAGATATACCATATCTTTTAATGCAAAGCATTTAAATTCATTCAAAGAAAATAAATGGAGGTGGAACCATGGAAAAAAATTGTGCAAGTAATAAATGAAGCTGCAGGCAGCTTTGACTCATATTTTTGGTTTGCAATTCCAACACTCCCCTTCAAACCAAAACCGGCTTCATTACGAGCATCGTTCTGAGTCTTTTGAATGCATCTGACGATAATGTCATTGTGAAAATATCAGCCACCTGCTCCGTAGTATGACAATATTCCAATTTTATTGTTTTCTGCTTCACATGATCTCGCAAAAAATGGAATCGAGTATCAATGTGTTTGCTTCTTCCATGTTGCACCAGATTTTTGGAAAGTTCAATTGCCGACTTGTTATCCACATATATCACTGTGGATCCATCATGTGGATGCTGCAACTCCTTCAGCAGATTTCTCAACCAAATTCCTTCACAAACAGTGGATGATGCCGCCACGTACTCTGCTTCACATGTAGACAAGGTGACCACACTTTGCTTCCGTGAATTCCACGTAAAAGTAGTCGTTCCAAGAAAAAATACATACCTAGTGGTGCTTTTTCTTTCATCTTGTTCACCTCCCCAGTCACTGTCTGAGTATCCATTCAAATTTGATTCTTCGTTGTATGGATAAAAAAGACCAAAATCCAATGTTCCTTTAACGTACCTGAGGATACGTTTTGCCGCTAACCAGTGGGACTCTTTCGGTGCTTCCATGTACCTGCTTAGAAGACCAACACTATAGACAATATCAGGCCTTCTGATTGTGAGATACCTCAGGCTTCCAATTAGACTGTTGAATAGAGTCGAGTCAACACTTCTTCCTTCTCCATCTTTTGTCAGTTTTAAGCTCGTTGCCACAGGTGTGTTTACAGCATTTCAACTAGCCATGTTGAATTTTTCAAGAAACTCATTAGCATACCTCTTCTGAGAAATATAGATGCCTCCATGTTGTTGCTTTACTTCTATTCCCAGAAAGAAGGACATGAGACCTTCGTCCGTCATCTCGAACTCCTTGAACATATCCTTCTTGAAATCATCGAACATTTGTCGACTATTCCCTGTAAACAGAAAATCATCCACAAACAAGCATGCAATGATTATATCGCCATGATAATTCTTCTTGATGTAAACTGCATGCTCATATGGACATTTGGTGAAGTCATTCTCTCAAAGATAGCTATCAATGCGTGCATTCCAAGCACTAGGAGCCTAGTTCAACCCATAAATAGCTTTCTTCAGTCGATACACTTTCTCTTCCTCCCCTTGCATAACAAAGCCTTCAGGCGGGTCTACAAAGACCTCTTCCTCTAGAATTCCATTCAGGAATGCAGACTTCACATCCAATTGGTAGATCATCCAAATTTGATGAACAACAAGAGAAATAAGCATTCTCACCGTGTCAAGGCGAGCAACCAGAGCGAAGTCTTCTTCATAGTCCACCCCATACTTCTGTTTGTAACCCTTTGCTACGATCCTTGCCTTGTAGCTATTGATTTCACCATTAGAATTTTTCTTGATCTTGTACACCCATTTGACACCAATGGATTTCTGGCTATTAGGAAGTGTGGTCAGCTCCCATGTGTCATTTTTCTCTATGGGGGCGAATTTCTTCTCCCATAGCCATTCTCCAACATTCTTCCCTTGTTGCTTCCTGAAACGTCAGAGGCTCCGGATCTGCGTACAGGAAAAAATGATTTACCTCTTCGGTTTGCTCATAAATGTCACTTAAGCTTTTTATTTTTATGGGTTCCATGGGTGAGGATGAGCTCGCCAAAGTTTGACTTGATGGAGTCCTTTCAGGAGTGATGAAATTTCATCCTGGACTCCAATGTACTGATGATGTGCCCGGGGAAGGTGTTGCTGGCGTTTTCTCCTGATGATCACGCCTTTCTTCAAGATCTTTTGTTTCGACTGGAATCTCTTTGTTTGGTTCTTCATCATTCTATTTCCAATCTTCTTCCTTACTAAAGACCACATCTCTACTCACCGCTAATTTATTGGTTAGTGGATTGTAGAGCTTATAGGATTTAGACTATTCATTGTAGCCGATGAAGATGCACTTTTCACCACGATCATCAAGATTCCTTCTTCTCGATTCTGGTACTTGAGCGTAGGCAACACACCCGAAGATTCTTAGGTGTGCTATGCTTGGTTTGTAGCCACTCCATGCCTCTTGTGGTGTCATGTTTCTGATGCTCTTTGTTGGGCACCGATTGAGAAGATAGGCAGTACATGCCACTGCTTCTGCCCAAAAGTTCTTTGGAAAGACTTTCTCCTTCAGCATGGCCCTCGTCATGTTGAGGATGGTGCGGTTCTTCCTTTTTGCGATGCCATTCTGTTGTGGCGTGTAGGCTACAGTGTATTATTGTTTGATGCCATGTTCGCTGCAAAAATATTGAAAAACATTTGATGTGTATTCTCCACCTCTGTCAGATCTTTGAACTTTGATTCTATAACCACTATCAGCTTCAACACGAGCTTTAAACATTTTAAAGATCGCAAATGCAGAAGATTTTTCTTTGATGCAATACACCCAGAGTTTCCTGCTAAAATCATCAATGAAGGTAATAAAATACCTATTACCTCCAAGTGAGGGTGTTTCAAGCGGTCCACAGATATCAGTGTGAACTAACTGAAGTGGTTCATTTGCTCTTCTAGACACTCCACTTGGGAAGGAGTTCCTTTGTTGTTTGCCGAGTGTACACGCCTCACACACATGATTTGGAACTTCAATTTCCGGCAATCCGCGCACCATGCTTGATGAGGATAGAATTTTAAGCCCGCTAAAATGCAGATTTCCAAATCACAGATACCTTCCCCATGATTCATTCTTCATGAGTCCCAAGATACACTCCTTGGCCTTTGTATTGATATGCATCGGAAACATGTGATTCTTCACCATTTGGACTTGAGAGACAAGTCTCCTGTGAGCATCTCTTATAGACAAAAGTGAATTTTCCAAGTGTATGACATACCCCTTCTCAAGAAGTTGTCCGAGACTGATGATATTATTTTTCATATGTGGTACGTAATATGCATTAGAAATGTAATTCGACTCTCCATTCTTCAGATAGATTTTGATCTTACCTTTGCCTCTCATGGGTACCTTGGATGAGTCGCCAAAACTCACGTCGCCACGAACTTCTTCGGTGAGTTCCTCGAACAGTTGTTTGTTACCAGTCATGTGGTTGCTTTCACCCGTGTCGAGATACCACACATCGGGCCATTCACATGCCTTTTCTTGTGCAAGGAGGAGTGTGGTACCTTCTTCTTCATGATGAGATGCTTCAGCATATTTGGATCATTCATCATGAACCACTTTGCTCCAACAATCAGACGCATAATGGCCAAATTTCTTACAGTTGTGTCATTGAATGTTCTTTGCATTTCCACGACCACGCGTGAATCATCCTCCACCATTCCCTCTTCCATGAAAGCTGGTAGGATTTTGTTGCTTTTGTTGATGGCTTGGATAATATCCATGACCTATTCCTCTTCCACGATGACCGCCTCGTTGCGTGTGGCCATTATTTTGTTCTTGTAGAGTCAAATTAGACTCCAAGGCATGCTCTATTGTTGAACAGATATTCTTTTTCATCCGTTGCTCATGCACTTGCAACGACCCCATCAATTCTTCAATGGACAGTTTCTCCAAATCCTTTGATTCTTCGATTTGCACAACCACATGCTCAAACTTGGTTATGGGAGATCGAAGTGATTTTTCGATAACTCGAATATCCTCCACTTTTTCACCATTTTTTTCATATTGTTAAAAATAACAATTAATCTTGAGAAATAACCAGAGATTCTCTCACCTTCTTTCATGTGTGCCGCTTCAAATTCCGCTCTTAATGTTTGATGACATACTCGCTTCACTCGATCAACACCTTTGAAGACTGTGGCAGGGGTATCCCAAGCTTTCTTTCTTGGTGTTGCTTCAGTAATCTTTTTGAACGTTGATTCATCCAACCCTTGATAGAGGAGGAATAACGCCTTGTTTTCTTTATTTCTTTGATTTTTGAGGGCCGTATTTTCTTCATTCGTGAAGGCAGCTTCTTCTGCCGTAGTGGGTATAACATACCCGTCGGTAATGATCTCCCATAATTCTTGCGTCCCGAATAACACCTTCATCTGGATGCACCACCTTTCGTAGTTGTCCTTAGACAGCTTCGGAACTTGCGGCTGGATTGCGGCCATCTTAAAAAAAAATTATAGGATCTTGGTAACTTGGCTCTAATACCAGTTTGTTGGCTATACAAGCTGAGAAATATGAGAAGAAAAATTGATGAGGAAGAAAAATTGGCACACATCACAAAGAAGCTTTCAAGCCTTTCACAATTTCACACAACTTCACAATTTTTCACAATTGAAATTTCAGACTACAATTACATCAATTTATAGACCCACAACCATAAATGCCTAGAATTTATGTTGGTACAAAGAAAGAACAAAAAATTAAATACAGAGAATCTATGATGGTACAAGGAAAGACCAAAATATTAAATGGAGAGAATTTATGATGGTACAAAGATATACCAAATCTTTTAATGCAAAGCATTTAAATTCCTTCAAAGAAAATAAATGGAGGTGGACCCATGGAAAAAAATGTGCAAGTAATAAATGACGCCGCAGGCATCTTTGACTCATATTTTTGGTTTTCAATTCCAACACTCCCCTTCAAACCAAAACCGGCTTCATTCCGAGCATCGTTCTGAGTCTTTTGAATGCATCTGACGATAATGTCTTTGTGAAAATATCAGCCACCTACTCCGTAGTATGACAATATTCCAATTTTATCGTTTTCTGCTTCACATGATCTCGCAAAAAATGGAATCGGGTATCAATGTGTTTGCTTCTTCCATGTTGCACTGGATTTTTGGCAAGTTCAATTGCCGACTTGTTATCCACATATATCACTGTGGATCCATCCTGCGGATGCTACAACTCCTTCAGCAGATTTCTCAACCAGATTCCTTCACAGACAGTGGATGATGCCGCCACGTACTCTGCTTCACATGTAGACAAGGTGACCACACTTTTCTTCCTTGAATTCCACGTAAAAGCAGTCGTTCCATGAAAAAATACATACCCAGTGGTGCTTTTTCTTTCATCTTGGTCACCTCCCCAGTCACTGTCTGAGTATCCATTCAGATTTTCTTCTTCATTGTATGGATAAAAAAGACCAAAATCCATTGTTCCTTTAACGTACCTGAGGATACGTTTTGCTGCTAACCAGTGGGACTCTTTTGGTGATTCCATGTACCTGCTTAGAAGGCCAACACTATAGAAAATATAAGGCCTTGTGATTGTGAGATACCTCAGGATTCCAATTAGACTCTTGAACAGAGTCGAGTCAACACTTCTTCCTTCTCCATCTTTTGTCAGTTTTAAGCTCATTGCCACAGGTGTGTTTACAACATTGCAACTAGCCATGTTTAAATTTTCAAGCAACTCCTTAGCATACCTATTTTGAGAAATATAGATGCCTCCATGTTGTTTCTTTACTTCTATGCCCAGAAAGAAGGACATGAGACCTCCGTCGGTCATCTCGAACTCCTTGAACATAGCCTTCTTGAAATCATCGAACATTTGTCGACTATTCCCTGTAAATAGAAAATCATCAACATACAAGCATGCAATGATTGTATCACCACGATCATTCTTCTTGATGTAAACTGCATGCTCATATAGACATTTGGTGAATCTGTTCTCTCGAAGATAGCTATCAATTTGTGCATTCCAAGCACGAGGAGCCTGCTTCAACCCATAAAGAGCTTTCTTCAGTCGATACACTTTGTCTTCCTCCCCTTTCATAACAAAGCCTTCAGGCTGGTCTATATAGACCTATTCCTCTAGAATTCCATTCAGGAATGCAGACTTCAGATCCAATTGGTAGATCATCCAACTGTGATGAACAACAAGAGAGATAATCATTCTCACCGTGTCAAGGCGAGAAACCGGAGTGAAGACTTCTTCATAGTCCACCCCATACTTCTGTTTGTACCCCTTTTCTACGAGCCTTGCCTTGTATCGATCGATTTCACCATTAGCATTTCGCTTGATCTTGTACACCCATTTGACACCAATGGATTTCTGGCTATTAGGAAGTGTTGTCAGCTCCCATGTGTCATTTTTATCTATGGCGCGAATTTCTTCTCCCATAGCCATTCTCCAACATTCTTCCCTTGTGGCTTCCTGAAACGTCAGAGGCTCATGATCTGTGTACAGGAAAAAAAGATTTACCACTTCGGTTTGCTCATAAATGTCGCTTAAGCTTTTTATTTTTATGGGTGCCATGGGTGAGGATGAGATCGCCAAATTTTGACTTGATGGAGTCCTTTCAGGAGTGATGGAATGTCCTCCTGGACTCCTGTGAACTGATGATGTGCCCGGGGAAGGTGTTGCTGGCGTTTGCTCCTGATGGTCACGCATTTCTTCAAGATCTTCTGTTTCGACTAGAATCTCTTTGTTTGGTTCTTCATCATTCTATTTCCAAGATTCTTACTCACTAAAGACCACATCTCTACTCACCACTAATTTATTGGTTAGTGGATTGTAGAGCTTATAGGCTTTAGACTCTTCACTATAGCCGATGAAGATTCACTTTTCACCACGATCATCAAGCTTCCTTCTTCTCGCTTCTAGAACTTGAGCGTAGGCAACGCAACTGAAGATTCTTAGGTGTGATACGCTCGGTTTGTAGCCACTCCATGCCTATTGTGGTGCCATGTTTCTGACGCTCTTCGTTGGGCACCGATTGAGAAGATAGGCAGTACATGTCACTGCTTCTGCCCAAAAGTTCTTTGACAAGCCTTTCTCCTTCAACATGGTCCTTGTCATGTCGAGGATGGTGCGGTTCTTCCTTTCTGCGATGCCATTCTGTTGTGGCGTGTAGGCTGCAGTGTATTGTTGTTTGATGCCATGTTCACAGCAAAAATCTTGAAAAACATTTGAAGTGTATTCTTCACCTCTGTCAGATCTGAGAACTTTGATTCTATAACCACTTTCAACTTCAACACGAGCTTTAAACATTTTAAATATCGCAAATGCAGAATATTTTTCTTTGATGCAATACACCCAGAGTTTCCTGCTAAAATCATCAATGAAGGTAATAAAATACCTATTACCTCCAAGTGAGGGTGTTTCAAGCGGTCCGCAGATATCAGTGTGAACTAACTGAAGTGGTTCATTTTCTCTTCTAGACACTCCACTTGGGAAGGAGTTCCTTTGTTGTTTGCCGATTGTACATGCCTCACACACATGATTTAGAACTTCAATTGCCGGCAATCCGCGCACCATGCTTGATGAGGATAGAAGTTTAAGCCCGCTAAAATGCAGATGTCCAAATCACAGATGCCATCCCCATGAGTCATTCTTCATGAGTCCCAAGATACACTCCTTGGCCTTTGTATTGATATGCAGCGGAAACATGCGATTCTTCGCCACTTGTACTTGAGCGACAAGTCTCCTGTGGGCATCTCTTATAGACAAAAGAGAATTTTCTAAGTGTATGACATAACCCTTCTCAAGAAGTTGGCCGAGACTGATGATATTATTTTTCATACTTGGTACGTAATATACATTAGAAATGTAATTCGACTCTCCATTCTTCAGATAGATTTTGATCTTACCTTTTCCTCTCACGGGTACCTCGGATGACTCGCCAAAACTCAAGTCGCCACGAACTTCTTCGGTGAGTTCTTCGAACAGTTGTTTGTTACCACTCATGTGGTTGCTTGCACCCGTGTCGAGATACCACACATCGGGCCATTCACATGCCTTTTCTTGTGCGAGGAGGAGTGTGGTACCTTCTTCTTCATGATGAGATGCTTTGGCATAGTTGGATCATTCATCATGATCCACTTTTCACCAACAATCAGACGCATAATGGACAAATTTCTTACATTTGTGGCATTGAATGTTCTTTGCATTTCCACGACCACGCGTGAATCTTCCTCCACCATTCCCTCTTCCATGAAAGCTGGTAGGATTTTGTTGCCTTTGTTGATGGCTTGGATAATATCCATTCCCTATTCCTCTTCCACGATGACCGCCTCGTTGCGTGTGCCCATTATTTTTTTCTTGTAGAGTCAACTTAGACTCCAAGGCATGCTCTATTGTTGAATCGGTATTCTTTTGCATCCGTTGTTCATGCACTTGCAACGACCCCATCAGTTCTTCAATGGACAATTTCTCCAAATCCTTTGATTCTTCGATTGCCACAACCACATGCTCAAACATGGTTATGAGAGATCGAAGTGATTTTTCGATAACTCGAATGTCCTCCACTTTTTCACCATTCCTTTTCAAATTGTTAAAAATAACAATTAATATTGAGAAATAATCAGAGCTGAACTCACCTTCTTTCATGTGTGCCGCTTCAAATTCCGCTCTTAATGTTTGAAGACGTACCCACTTCACTCGATCAACACCTTTGAAGACGGTGGCAGGGGTATCCCAATATTTCTTGCTTGATGTTGCTTCGGCAATCTTTTCGAACTTTATTTCATCCAACCCTTGATAGAGGAGGAATAACTCCTTGTTGTCTTTCATTCATTGATTTTTGAGGGCTGTGTTTTCTTCATTCATGAAGGCATCTTCTTCCGCCGTAGTGGGTACAACATACCGGTCGGTAATGATCTCCCATAATTCTTGCGACCCGAATAACGCCTTCATCTGGATGCACCACCTTTCGTAGTTGTCCTTAGACAGCTTCAGAACTTGCGGCTGGATTGCGGCCATCTTAAAAAAAATTAGAGGATCTTGGTAACTTGGCTCTGATACCAGTTTGTTGGCTATACAAGCAGAGAAATATGAGAATAAAAATTGATGAGGAAGAAAAATTGGCACACATCACAAAGAAGATTTGAAGCTTTTCACAATTTCACACAACTTCACAATTTTTCACAATTGAAATTTCAGACTACAATTACGTCAATTTATCGTCCCACAACATTAAATGACTAGCATTTATGATGGTACAAAGAAAGACCAAAACATTAAATATAGAGAATCTATGATGGTACAAGGAAAGACCAAAATATTAAATGTAGATCATTTATGAAGGTACAAAGATATACCAAATCTTTTAATGCAAAGCATTTAAATTCATTCAAAGAAAATAAATGGAGGTGGACCCATGGAAAAAAAATGTGCAAGTAATAAATGATGCCGCAGGCAGCTTTGACTCATATTTTTGGTTTGCAATTCCAACACTCCCCTTCAAACCAAAACCGGCTTCATTCCGAGCATCGTTCTGAGTCTTTTGAATGCATCTGACGATAATGTCTTTGTGAAAATATCAGCCACCTGCTCCGTAGTATGACAATATTCCAATTTTATCGTTTTCTGATTCACATGATCTCGCAATAAATGGAATCGGGTATCAATGTGTTTTCTTCTTCCATGTTGCACCGGATTTTTGGCAAGTTAAATTGCCGACTTGTTATCCACATATATCACTGTGGATTCATCCTGCAGATGCTGCAACTCCTTCAGCAGATTTCTCAACCAGATTCCTTCACAAACAGTGGATGGTGCCGCCACGTACTCTGCTTCACATGTAGACAAGGTGACTACACTTTTTTTCCTTGAATTCCACCTAAAAGTAGTTGTTCCAAGAAAAAATACATACCCAGTGGTGCTTTTTCTTTCATCTTGGTCACCTCCCCAGTCACTGTCTGAGTATCCATTCATATTTTCTTCTTCATTGTATGGATAAAAAAGACCAAAATCCACTGTTCCTTTAACGTACCTGAGGATATGTTTTGCCGCTAACCAGTGGGACTCTTTTGGTGATTCCATGTACCTGCTTAGAAGGCCAACACTATAGACAATATAAGGCCTTGTGATTGTGAGATACCTCAGGCTTCCAATTAGACTCTTGAACAGAGTCGAGTCAACACTTCTTCCTTCTCCATCTTTTGTCAGTTTTAAGCTCATTGCCACAGGTGTGTTTAGAACATTGCAACTAGCCATGTTGAATTTTTCAAGAAACTCCTTAGCATACCTCTTATGAGAAATATAGATGCCTCCATGTTGTTGCATTACTTCTATTCCCAGAAAGAAGGACACGAGACCTCCGTCGGTCATCTCGAACTCTTTGAACATAGCCTTCTTGAAATCATCGAACATTTGTCGACTATTCAGTGTAAACAGCAAATCATCAACATACAAGCATGCAATGATTATATCGCCACGATCATTCTTCTTGATGTAAACTGCATGCTCATATGGACATTTGGTGAAGCCGTTCTCTCGAAGATAGCTATCAATGTGTGCATTCCAAGCACGAGGAGCCTGCTTCAACCCATAAAGATATTTCTTCAGTCGATACACTTTGTCTTCCTCCCCTTGCATAACAAATCCTTCAGGCTGGTCAACATAGACCTCTTCCTCTAGAATTCCTTTCAGGAATGCAGACTTCACATCCAATTGGTTGATCATCCAACTGTGATGTACATCAAGAGAGATAATCATTCTCACCGTGTCAAGGCGAGCAACCGGAGCGAAGACTTATTCATAGTCCACCCCATACTTATGTTTGTACCCCTTTGCTACGAGCCTTGCCTTGTAGCGATCGATTTCACCATTAGCATTTCGCTTAATCTTGTACACCCATTTGACACCAATGGATTTCTGGATATTAGGAAGTGTGGTCAGCTCCCATGTGTCATTTTTCTCTATGGTGAGAATTTCTTCTCCCATAGTCATTCTCCAACATTCTTCCATTGTGGCTTCCTAAAACGTCAGAGGATCATGATCTGCATACAGGCAAAAAAGATTTACCTCTTCGGTTTGCTCATAAATGCCGCTTAAGCTTTTCATTTTTATGGGTGCCATGGGTGAGGATGAGCTCACCAAACTTTGACTTGATGGAGTCCTTTCAAGAGTTATGGAATGTCCTTCTGGACTCCTGTGTACTGATAATGTGCCCGGGGAAGGTGTTGTTGGTGTTTTCTCCTGATGATCACGCCTTTCTTCAAGATCTTCTGTTTCGACTGGAATCTCTTTGTTTGGTTCCTCATAATTCCATTTCCAAGCTTCTTCCTCAATAAAGACCACATCTCTACTCCCCACTAATTTATTAGTTAGTGGATTGTAGAGCTTATAGGCTTTAGACTCTTCACTGTAGCCGATGAAGATGCACTTTTCACCACGATCATCAAGCTTCCTTCTTCTCGCTTCTAGAACTTGAGCGTAGCCAACACACCCAAAGATTCTTAGGTGTGCTATGCTTGGTTTGTAGCCACTCCATCCCTCTTGTGGTGTCATGTTTTTGACGCTCTTCATTGGGCACCGATTGAGAAGATAGGAAGTACATGCCACTACTTCTGCCCAAAAGTTCTCTGGAAAGACTTTCCTCATCAGCATGGTCCTCATCATGTCGAGGATGGTGCGGTTCTTCCTTTCTGTGATGCCATTCTACTGTGGCATGTAGGCTGCAGTGTATTGTTGTTTGATGCCATGTTCCCTGCAAAAATCTTGAAAAACATTTAAAGGGTATTCTCCACCTCTGTTAGATCTGAGAACTTTGATTCTATAACCACTTTCATCTTCAACACTAGATTTAAACATTTTAAAGATCACAAATGCAGAAGATTTTTCTTTGATGCAATACACCCAGAGTTTCCTGCTAAAATCATCAATGAAGGTAATAAAATACCTATTACCTCCAAGTGAGGGTGTTTCAAGCGGTCCACGGATATCAGTGTGAACTAACTGAAGTGGTTCATTTTCTCTTCTAGACACTCCACTGGGGAAGGAGTTCCTTTGTTGTTTGCCGAGTGTACACGCCTCACACACATGATTTGGAACTTAAATTTCCGGCAATCTGCGCACCATGCTTTATGAGGATAGAAGTTTAAGCCCACTAAAATGCAGATGTCCAAATCGCAGATGCCATCTCCATGAGTCATTCTTCATGAGTCCCAAGAGACACTCCTTGGCCTTTGTGTTGATATGCAGTGGAAACATGCGATTCTTCGCCATTTGGACTTGAGCGACAAGTCGCCTGTGAGCATCTCTTATAGACAAAAGAGAATTTTCCAAGTGTATGACATACCCCTTCTCAAGAAGTTGGCCGAGACCGATGATATTATTTTTCATACTTGGTATTTAATATACATTAGAAATGTAATTCGACTCTCCATTCTTCAGATAGATTTTGATCTTACCTTTTCCTCTCATGGGTACCTTGGATGAGTCTCCAAAACTCACGTCGCCACGAACTTCTTCAGTGAGTTCTTCGAACAGTTGTTTGTTACCACTCATGTGGTTGCTTTCACCCTTGTCGAGATACCACACATCGGGCCGTTCACATGCCTTTTCTTGTGCGAGGAGGAGTGTGGTACCTTCTTCTTCATGATGAGATGCTTCAGCATAGTTGGATCATTCATCATGATCCACTTTGCTCCAACAATCAGACGCATAATGGAGAAATTTCTTACAGTCGTGGCATTGAATTTTCTTTGCATTTCCACGACCATGCATGAATCGTCCTCCACCATTCCCTCTTTCATTAAAGCTGGTAGGATTTTGTTGCTTTTGTTGATGGCTTGGATAATATCCACGCCCTCTTCCTCTTCCACGATGATCTCATCGTTGCGTGTGGCCATTATTTTGTTCTTGTAGAGTCAACTTAGACTCCAAGGCATGCTCTATTGTTGAACCGGTATTCTTTTTCATCCGTTGCTCATGCACTTGCAACGACCCCATCAGTTCTTCAATGGACAGTTTCCCCAAATCCTTTGATTCTTAGATTTCCACAACCACATGCTCAAACTTGGTTGCGAGAGATCGAAGTGATTTTTCAATAACTCGAATGTTCTCCACTTTTTCACCATTCCTTTTCAAATTGTTAAAAATAACAATTAATCTTGTGAAATAATCAGAGAAGCTCTCACCTTCTTTCATGTGTGCCACTTCAAATTCCTCTCTTAATGTTTGAAGACGTACCAGCTTCACTCGATCAACACCTTTGAAGACGGTGTCAAGGGTATCTCAAGCATGCTTTCTTGATGTTGCTTCGGAAATATTTTCAAACGTTGATTCATCCAACCCTTGATAGAGGAGAAATAACGCCTTGTTGCCTTTCTTTCTTTGATTTTTGAGGGCCGTCTTTTCTTCATTCGTGAAGGAAGCTTTTTCTGCCGTAGTGGGTACAACATACCCGTCGGTAATGATATCCCAAAATTATTGCGACCTGAATAATGCCTTCTTCTGGATGCACCACCTTTCGTAGTTGTCCTTAGATAGCTTCAAAACTTGCGGCTGGATTGCGACCATCTTAAAAAAAATTGGAGGATCTTGGTAACTTGGCTCTGATACCAGTTTGTTTGCTATACGAGCCGAGAAATATGAGAAGAAAAATTGAAGAGGAAGAAAAATTGGCACACATCACAAAGAATCTTTCAAGCTTTTAACAATTCCACAAAACTTCACAATTTTTCACAATTTAAATTTCAGACTACAATTACATCAATTTATAGACCCACAACATTAAATGCCTAGCATTTATATTGGTACAAAGAAAGACCAAAACATAAAATACAGAGAATCTATGACGGTACAAGGAAAGACCAAAATATTAAATGCAGAGCATTTATGACGGTACAAAGATATACCAAATCTTTTAATGAAAAGAATTTAAATAAATTCAAAGAAAATAAATGGAGGTGGACCCATATAAAAAAAATGTGCAAGTAATAAATGATGCCAGAGGCATCATTGACTCATATTTTTGGTTTGCAATTCCAACACTCCCCTTCAAACCAAAACCGGCTTCATTCCGAGCATCGTTCTGAGTCTTTTGAATGCATTTGACGACAACGTCTTTGTGAAAATATCAACCACCTACTCCGTAGTATGAAAATATTCCAATTTTATCGTTTTCTTCTTCACATGATCTCGCAAAAAATGGAATCGGGTATCAATGTGTTTGCTTCTTCCATGTTGCACCAGATTTTAGGCAAGTTCAATTGCCGACTTGTTATCCACATATATCACTGTGGATCCATCATGCGGATGCTGCAACTCCTTCAGCATATTTCTCAACCAGATTCCTTCACAAACAGTGGATGATTCGGCCATGTACTCTGCTTCACATGTAGACAAGGTGACCACACGTTGCTTCCTTGAATTCCACGTAAAAGCAGTCGTTCCAAGAAAAAATACATACCCAGTGGTGCTTTTTCTTTCATCTTTCTCTCCTCCCCAGTCACTGTCTGAGTATCCATTCAGATTTGCTTCTTCATTGTATGGATAAAAAAGACCAAAATCCACTGTTCCTTCAACGTACCTGAGGATACATTTTGCCGCTAACCAGTGGGACTCTTTTGGTGCTTCCATGTACCTGCTTAGAAGCCCAACACTATAGACAATATCAGGCCTTGTGATTGTGAGATACCTTAGGCTTCCATTTAGACTCTTGAATAGAGTCGAGTCAACACTTCTTCCTTCTCCATCTTTTGTCAGTTTTAAACTCATTTCCACAGGTGTGTTTACAGCATTGCAACTAGCCATGTTGAATTTTTCAAGCAACTCCTTAGCATTCTTCTTCTGAGAAATATAGATGCCTCCCTGTTGTTGCTTAACTTCTATGCCCAGAAAGAAGGACATGAGACCTCTGTCGGTCTTCTCGAACTCCTTGAACATAGCCTTCTTGAAATCATCGAATATTTGTCGACTATTCCCTGTAAATAGCAAATCATCAACATACAAGCATGCAATGATTATATCAGCACGATCATTCTTCTTGATGTAAACTGCATGCTCATATGGACATTTGGTGAAGTCATTCTCTCAAAGATAGCTATCAATGCATGCATTCCAAGCACGAGGAGCCTACTTCAACCCATAAAGAGCTTTCTTCAGTCGATACACTTTGTTTTCCTCCCCTTCCATAACAATGCCTTCAGGCGGGTCTACATAAACCCCTTCCTCTAGAATTCCATTCAGGAATGCAGACTTTACATCCAATTGGTAGATCATCCAACTGTGATGAACAGCAAGAGAGATAATCATTCTCACCGTGTCAAGGCGAGCAACCGGAGCGAAGACTTCTTCATAGTCCACCCCATACTTTTGTTTGTACCCCTTTTCTACGAGCCTTGCCTTGTAGCGATCGATTTCACCATTAGCATTTCTCTTGATCTTGTACACCCATTTGACACCAATGGATTTCTGGCTATTAGGAAGTGTGGTCAGCTCCCATGTGTCATTTTTCTCTATGGCGCGAATTTCTTCTCCCATAGACATTCTCCAACATTCTTCCCTTATGGATTCCTGAAACGTTAGAGGCTCATGATCTGCATTCAGGAAAAAAAGTTTTACCTCTTCGGTTTGCTCATAAATGTCGCTTAAGCTTTTCATTTTTATGGGTGCCATGGGTGAGGATGAGCTCACCAAATTTTGACTTGAGGGAGTCCTTTCAGGAGTGATGGAATGTCCTCCTGGACTCATGTGTACTGATGATGTTCCCGGGGATGGTGTCGCTGGCGTTTGCTCCTGATGATCATGCATTTCTTCAAGATCTTCTGTTTCGACTGGAATCTCTTTGTTTGTTTCTTCATCATTCCATTTACAAGCTTCTTCCTCACTAAAGACAACATCTATACTCACCACTAATTTATTGGTTAGTGGATTGTAGATCTTATAGGCTTTAGACTCTTCACTGTAGCCGATGAAGATGCACTTTTCACCATGATCATCAAGCTTCCTTCTTCTCGCTTCTGGAACTTGAGCGTAGGCAACACACCTGAAGTTTCTTAGGTGTGCTATGCTCGGTTTGTAGACACTCCATGCCTCTTGTGGTGTCATGTTTCTGACGCTCTTCGTTGGGCACCGATTGAGAAGATAGGCAGTACATGCCACTGCTTCTGCCCAAAAGTTCTTTGGCAAGCCTTTCTTCTTCAGCATGGTCCTCGTCATGTCGAGGATGGTGATGTTCTTCCTTTCTGCGATGCCATTCTGCTCTGGCGTGTAGGCTGCAGTGTATTGTTGTTTCATGCCATGTTCCCTGCAAAAATCTTGAAAAACATTTGAAGTGTATTCTCCACCTCTGTCAGATCTGAGAACTTTGATTCTATAACCACTTTCAGCTTCAACACGAGCTTTAAACATTTTAAAGATCGCAAATGCAGAAGATTTTTCTTTGATGCAATACACCCAGAGTTTCCTGCTAAAATCATCATTGAAGGTAATAAAATACCAATTACCTCCAAGTGAGGGTGTTTCAAGCGGTCCGCAGATATCATTGTGAACTAACTGAAGTGGTTCATTTTCTCTTCTAGACACTCCACTTGGGAAGGAGTTCCTTTGTTGTTTTCTTAGTGTACACGCCTCACACACATGATTTGGAACTTCAATTGCCGGCAATCCGCGCACCGTGCTTGATGAGGATAGATGTTTAAGCCCGCTAAAATGAAGATGTCCAAATCACAGATGCCATCTCCATGAGTCATTATTCATGAGTCCCAAGAGACACTCCTCGGCCTTTGTGTTGATATGCAGAGGAAACATGCGATTCTTCGCCATTTGGACTTGAGCGACAAGTCTCCTGTGAGCATCTCTTATAGACAAAAGAGAATTTTCCAAGTGTATGACATACCCCTTCTCAGGAAGTTGGCCGAGACTGATGATATTATTTTTCATACTTGGTACGTAATATACATTAGAAATGTAATTCGAATCTCCATTCTTCAGATAGATTTTGATCTTACCTTTGCCTCTCACGGGTACCTTGGATGAGTCGCCAAAACTCACGTCACCACGAACTTCATCGGTGAGTTCCTCGAACAGTTGTTTGTTACCACTCATGTGGTGCTTGCACCCGTGTCGAGATACCACACATCAGGCCGTTCACATGCCTTTTCTTGTGCGAGGATGAGTGTGGTACCTTCTTCTTCATGATGAGATGCTTCGGAATAGTTGGATTGTTCATCATGATCCACTTTTCTCCAAAAATCAGACGCATATTGTCCAAATTTCTTACAGTTGTGGAATTGAATGTTTTTGCGTTTCCAGGACCACGCGTGAATCGTCCTCCACCATTCCCTCTTCCATGAAAGCTGGTAGGATTTTGTTTCTTTTGTTGATGGCTTGGATAATATCCACGCCATATTCCTCTTCCACGATGACCGCCTCGTTGCGTGTGGCCATTCTTTTGTTCTTGTAGAGTCAACATAGACTTTAAGGCATGCTCTATTGTTGAACCGGTATTCTTTTGCATCAGTTTCTCATGCACATGCAATGACCCCATTAGTTCTTCAATGGACATTTTCTCCAAATCCATTGATTATTTGATTGCCACAACCACATTCTCAAACTTGGTTGTGAGAGATCGAAGTGATTTTTCGATAACTCGAATGTCCTCCACTTTTTCACCATTCCTTTTCAAATTGTTAAAAATAACAATTAATCTTGAGAAATAATCAGAGATGCTCTCACCTTCTTTCATGTGTGCCGCTTCAAATTATGCTCTTAATGTTTGAAGACGTACCTGCTTCACTCGATCATCACCTCTGAAGACGGTGGCAAGGGTATCCCAAGCTTGCTTCCTTGATGTTGCTTCGGCAATCTTTTCGAACGTTGATTCATCCAACCCTTGATAGAGGGGGAATAACGCCATGTTGTCTTTCTTTCTTTGATTTTTGAGGGCCGTCTTTTCTTCATTCATGAAGGCAGCTTCTTCCGCCGTAGTGGGTACAACATACCCATCGGTAATGATCTCCCATAATTCTTGCGACCCGAATAATGCCTTCATCTAGATGCACCACCTTTCGTAGTTGTCCTTAGACATCTTCGGAACTTGCGGCTGGATTGCGGCCATCTTAAAAATAATTTAGGCTCTTGGTAACTTGGCTCTGATACCAGTTTGTTGGCTATGCAAGCCGAGAAATATGGGAAGAAAAATTGAAGAGGAAGAAAAATTGTAACACATCACAAAGAAGCTTTCAAGCTTTTCACAATTTCACACACCTTCACAATTTTTCACAATTGAAATTTCAAACTACAATTACATCAATTTATCGACCCAGAACATTAAATGCCTAGCATTTATGTTGGTACAAAGAAAGACCGAAACATTAAATACAAAGATTCTATGACTGTACAAGGAAAGACCAAAATATTAAATGCAGAGCATTTATGACGGTACAAAGATATACCAAATCTTTTAATGCAAAGAATTTAAATTCATTCAAAGAAAATAAATGGATGTGGACCCATAGAAAAAAAATGTGCAAGTAATAAATGACGTCGCAGGTTGCTTTAACTCATATTTTTAGTTTGCAATTACAACACTCCACCACCATCTCCTTGAATTCGTCCGCCATCCTCTGCTCCACGAACACTCGATTCCCCAACATCGCCCGCCCCAGGGCGTTGACGATGCACAGGTTTAGAAGGGGCCCGATCTTTACCGGCAACTCGCCGGCACTCGACAGCGTGCGCGTGAGCTGCGCCGCCTCCTCCTGCACATCCAAATTGTAGTTGGATATTATGAGAACGCCTGATTAGATGGCCGGCGTTTCTGTCTACGTGTCGTCTCTGCGTCGCCAGCCACTAAATGAATCGAGGGAGGGGCACACCTCACGGACGTGGCGGCAATCGTCGAGGGTTTTAGTGGAGAAGAGTTGGAAGACTGAGAGCTTGCGGAAGAGGCGCCAGCGGGGGCCGTAGGGGGCGAACACCACATCTTGATTCCCGTACATCAGGTACTTGGTGCCGAAGATGGTGGGATGGCTGCAAAAGTTGGCGTCTTGGTTCCTTAGAAACTACGCCGCCGCCTTCGACGACGACGCCACCACCGCGTCAACGCACCCCATCTAAAGGTACATCACCGAGTTGTACCGCCGCTCCAGCCGCGCCAGCGTCTGGTGTGGCGCCGCCCCCATGTAGGGGAGGTTCCCAACTATAGGCCACGGCTTAGGCCCCGGTGGAAGCCCCGACGACCGGCTTCGGTGAGGGTGGAGGAGTAGGAGGAGGAGGAGTACGGCGCATGAAGAGCAG